>PVJL010005666.1:0-104539 GCA_004026885.1 Lyroderma lyra | reverse complement strand
AGATACAGCCAGGACTGATCCCTTGATTGCAACCTTATAAAGGTCTGAAATGGGAAGCCTAGTTACACAGTGCCTGGATTCCTGACCCAGAGAAACTTGGAATTTGTAAAGGTGTGTTGTTTTAAGCTGCTAAATTTTTAGATTAATTCCTTATGTTATGGAGAACAAATGAATTACCTACATATAAAAAAATAAAAGACAAGTATGAGAAGTACATGTCGGTATACAAACTATAAAGAACAACCAAATATTTTTGGAAAAGTATGAAATAAATCTTTCTAAGAATAAAAATTTACAATAATTAAAAAAAAACAACAGCTTAAAGGATGGGCTTTGCAGTAGATTAAAACAACAGATAGAAACAGCAGGTAAGAGAATTTAAAAATTTAGAAGATAAACTTAAAGTAATGACCCAAAATGCAGCATAGTGGGACAGAGATGAAAAATGTTTAAAAAAAAAAAAAAGGTAAAGTGAAAGGAAAATGGAGTACTGTCAATATTTTAAAACACATGGGCTGATAATATTCTGGAACTGATGAAAGATCCAAGCCAAAAGTTTAAGGAAGAATATTAGCAGAAAAATTGGTGAACTTGTCTAGAGTCTACAGCTTAGTTAATGTTAATATTTTTTAATCTTGACAAATGTACCATGGTTATATAAGATGTTAACATTTAGGAAAACTTGGTGAAGCATATATAGGAACTTTACTATCTTTGTGACTTTTTTGTAAATTTCAAAATAAAAAATTTAATTTAAAAAGTTAACTAAAAAAAAAGTTATCTGTGGGAAGGTATTCACTGCAGACTTATCTATTTTTACAGATGATTTTTCCCAACTGTGAAAAATTGAAAAAAATAGTTCAAAACTTTATTATAGTGAAATGGCTAAGTGGGAGCACTTCAAGTCAATAGACATGAAGTACAAGTTTAAAATAATAATTATGATCATTGTGAGTATGTAAAAATATCTTCTAATATGAGGTTAAATGAAAAAGAAAAGTATATAATAATAGTGTATATGTCATTATGAATATATATATTCAAAAGTTTTGTACATACATACATTTGTATGCCTTTAAACAATGTCTAGAAGGAAGCACCAAAACATAAAAAAGTGGATTGTGTGATTATAATGTTTTTCACTTTAGTTTATTTATATAGTTTTTATGATGAACATAAAATATTTTTGATGGCATATCTAGTGCCTCAAAATTTGTAATTCTTGTATTCTATTATTTAGTGGTAAAATTTAATGAATGACTAACAAACATAAATCAAAACTTAATTTGATGTCAAGAAAGTACAGTGCATTTAGCATGGTTAGCCCTTATTAAAATATGAAAAGGGCATTCCTTAGGTTTTTAGTTCATTAACTAGTATAGCCTGGCTTTTCAGATATAATAAATCTATGAAGGTAATGCATTTTTAGCCTCTCATTAAAGCAGAGAAAAAAGAGACGTGTGTGTGTGTGTGTGTGTGTGTGTGTGTGTCTGTGTGTGTGTGTGTGTGGAGATGATATAGATATATTTGAAAACCCCTTTAAAAATCTGGGGGAGAGACATTTACTAAGTACAACATCAGGTGGAGTGAGGTAGGATGACAAGGAATTAGAACAGTGGGTAGAGTCTATTGTAAGAACTTCAGGTCATTAATGGTCATCCTACCAGCTCATCTGTCATCAGAGTACTAGAAACATGTCTCCTTGTGATTCTCACTTTAGCTCATGGGCCTAAATTCTCAGACAATTGGTAAGTCAGTGTTACTGAGGCCACAGTGTTTTTCACAGTCAGAAACAAGGTGACAAGACAATGATTAAGACATTATTAGATCATGACAGATCAAAATCCCAGAGTGCAGATGGTGTAAAATATATTAAAAAATAAAATATACAAAGACAGTTACAAATTTTACTTTCAAAATATGTAAATAAATTTATATATTTACTTTCTTGGGTTGTTTATATAACTTGACTTCTTTCATTTTGTACCTCATTTCCAAACAACTTTAAGGCAGAATGCGGTTTAAATACATTATTAACTCTTTATATAAATTGTCCCTGGAGGTATTTTATCCTGTTTTTTTTTTTTTCTTGAAGCTAGAACACCAATCAGCAATGTCATAATTTATTATCTAAACATTAAACCCTGATTAGTCTTTCAGAATTATAATTAAGAATATTTTAATATCTTTTCAAAAAACTCACAGTCACAGCACCTAAATATTAAAATCAAAATAGTACATTTTAAAAACTTCACAAACTCCCTGCCTTTCAGTAATATATAATAGCCTTTTGCCCGAAATTTGAAATATCAACTATGGATTTAATGAATGAATACAATTAGTTTCAACCGTAGGATTCAGGGACAAAAGTACTATGACTTCATATGATTTTTTTTCTTTGTCCTTCTCTTACTACCTAGTTGACATACTGCCATCTTGAGTGTACCATTGCATTCTCATATTTTCTGAGTTCATAACCATAAAGTGCAGATTTGTGCTGAAAAATATTGATAAACTATAAATAATAAATCATTTGAGTATATAGTTTAAATATCTCTTTAAGATTCCCTTTAGACTTCTTTCTCTGCATGGATATGATAAGTGAGTTTCATGTAGCATAGAACACACCATGAACCTGGTTTATACAAGTGAATACTTCCCTTTCTTTTGGAAATGGTAATATTCAATGAATTGAAACCATTAGTAGAGAGTAAACAAGAATAAAAAAAGGGTTAGTGGAATTATTGAGTTCTAGGTTTCTGCAAGATGCCTGGTAAATAATCTAAGTATGTATACATGCACCATAAACAAAAGTAATCAAATTATAATGTTTTCATTGGAGTTGGTATGTTATTATCATACATTGACAATTTTTTAAAAGAATAATCTGGTGGACTAAGTCCAGGGTTAACAAATGTTTTTGAGGATTCTGTGTTCCTTGGGGAAGCATTGCCCTGTACCACCAGCACCCCAGGCAACTTCTCTGGCTCAACAAAGCTGAGTGGGAACTTATATATTTCCTTTTTTCACATTGCATTGAGCCTTTTGTAATAAAATCTACGTATCCAGACATATGCACACAAAGATTTAATTTCCTTAATTACTTTGGTTCTCTTGTTTTATTTCAATATGTGATAAGAGGTACAGGCTCATGTGGAGTACTTTAATCTAAAATTGACTATAGGAATTGGCTTTCAAAAGACAAAGTATTGGGGGTCATGTTTAAGGGGATGTAGCACAGGGAGTAAATTCCTAATATTATTTATATATTTGTGTGGATGCTACTGCATTATATGTATAAAATAACACCTGTGTTTTAGAAACGGAGTTAAAATTTCAGACACTGGAGTATCAGATGTAAGAGAGAGGCTGTGTCATCACCTCAACTACTTCCTACTCAAGTGCAGACAATGTACCCCATTGATGAAGAAGGGTGACTGCCTGCCTTGATTTGGATAGTTGTTAATCCACATGATTGTAGTTCCTCATAAGTAACTTCCCTAGTCCACTCTTGCCCACCTCCAGTTCATTCTCCACAGGCAAGACAGAATAATCTTTTTAAAACGTTAATTGAATCCTTCACATCTCTGTAAAAACTTTCCAAAAATTTCCATTACTCTTGGAATAAAACCTAAACTCCTTTCCTGGCCTGGTATCATCCACCTCCTCAATATGTCAAGGGAAGCTCTTGGTCTATCTCCTCCTCGCTCACTCTGGGCTAGACACACTGTCTTCTTTCAATCCCTTAAATCTTTTAAGTTTTTTCCTACCTGAACACCATACACACGGTCTTCGCCTCACCTGGCACGTTCTTCCCCCACTTCACGTGACTTGCCCCTTCTTGTGTCCTAGATCTCAGTTTAAACCTCATTTCTTCAGAAAGGCCTTTCCTAACTATTTAATCTAAAGTAGGTTTACCACCACCACTACTGCCTGTCCCTCCCATGATTCATAATTTCAGCTTCTCTCTGTCTCCTTTAATGGTACTTAAGACACATTATTTTGTTGATCTGATGATCTGCTAATTTGATCTCCTTTCCTGAGTTCTCATGGCAGTTAAAATGTGATAGGTAGTAAAACCTATGTTACTCACCTACAGCTTTGTGTTCACTTCATTCATCCCATCTTATGGATAAGATTGATTAGGACTCCGATCCACAGCATTGCCCCACTTCCTGACAGCATCCGTAGCATAAATAGCAGAGTCCCATTCCATGCACCACCACCAAATACACTCACACACACTCAAATGCTATAGTAAGTCTTTTCTAACACGTACTCACTGAGGTGCCCCGTAGGTACACATTCTTTCTTGCTTGCTATAACAGTAAGTTGACTTGTTCGGGTATAGGTGTAGCTGGTTATCTGTGGCTGAGGGCATTGACAGGCTTCACCTCCTTCCACAACTCTCAAGTACGAAGTAGAGGACTGCTGGTACAACTCCTGTAGGTGACAGGGGTTCTGAATTACCTGCTCATGCAGCTGACCAAGCTCTGGTCCTACTTGGGCCCAATCTAAGTGGATCATTTTCGTCCTGCTTAACTGATGATGGGATGACTACATGATTTGGGAGAAACGAAAAAACCCAGCTAATAATGTATACGCATGATGTAGAGACACAGGATCATTTAGTGCCCCCTGGTCAAGTTTTCTGTTGCTACCAGGACCCAGTAATGCACCAGGAGCTGTTTTACAAAAAGACACATTATTTTGTCTTCTGTGGGTGGTGTGGACCTACTCCAGACTATCAGGGTTTGCATTGCCATTCTCCAAGAAGGGCTTGCCAAAAGTTCTCTGTGGGGTCTTTTTCTAACAGACACCTGAGATCTTTCCTGTCATCCAGTATGTGGGCCAGAGCACTGTTCCTAGGCATAGGATATGTTTCTTCCAAAACCCAAAGAGAGCTATCAATCTCTCTGTTACTTTCTTTGTGGCAAGGGATGCAAGATGCAGACATTTTTCTTTTACTTTGGAAAGCATTTCTGGCAAACTCCTGACCACTGAATCCCTAAGGATGTCACTAAAGTGTCAGCACTCTGAATCTTTGTAGGGTTTATCCCCCATCCTCTGGAGCACATTTGTCTTATTAAGGCCACAAATAAGGCCGTCTCTTATTTGTCCTGCCTGTGCAGAATGTTATTGATATAATGCCTGAGTGTTATATTCTATGGGTTAATCAGGCAGCTCAGGTATCTTTATTCTACAATATGAGAAAGAGCAGAAGAATTAACATAATCCTGAGGCAAAATTGCAAGTAAATATTATTGCATATGCCATGCAAATATAAATGGTTTATTTTCCTCCTTTATAATCAGAATAAACAAGGACACATTACCACACCAAAGGACGCATATCGTGTACCTACCTGAGACCTTGTTAATCTGTTCTAGCAAAGATATCACCTCTGGTGTAGCAGTTGCAATCAGGACTATTGCTCAATTGAGCTTTCAGGAATCTACAGTCCATCTCCAGCATCCATCTCTGTTCTCCAGGGGCCACATTGAGAAATTAAACAGAAATATAATTAGGATTCTCCACCCACCCCTATTCCATATCCTTTAGCTATTAAATGATGGCACTAATCACCATTCTTCCTAGAATCTGATAGTATATTTATTTACTCCCTTGGCTAAGTGAGGACAGAGAGGTTCTAGATGTTTCTGCTTGACCTTTCCTACTCTGATAGCTCTTATTCCACAGTTCAAAAACTCAATGTGGGCATCAGGCTAACTGCCTGATGCCAAGTACAGTTTTCCCTGCCATCCAAGTGTTCCTATGAAACATTTCCTAAGCTGAAATGTCACAAAACAATGAAGCAATTGCCACTCATTTATATAGAAATATTTTTGAGTGTTCCCACACCCAAAATGACCTAACAAATCATACCAAATATGCTAATTAATCCAGTTTTATACTAAGCATAACACTCTTATGAGGTCTCTTGGGGTTTTCTGATACCTGAGGATGTATCTTGCTAATAGATGCACAAAATGAATTGAGATAAAGCACAGATGCTCACAGACACAGTTCAAAACTATGGTAGATTGATGCTGAGTGTAGTTCCCTGGAGGGAGCTCAGCAGGGCCGCGCTTGCTGCTTGGTGGGCACTGCCTCTAAAAGGTCTCACTGCAAAACAAACATTGAATGCTGTTTTTGCTTTTTGTCTTTTTATTTTTAAGTGAAAATCCTCTTTGGATTTGGTGAAATATGTATAGTGTAGGTCCATTTGGGTGATGCAAACTTTTGAAAAGTTGTGGATACCTGCATATTATTTTCAATTGAACACTTGGCTACTAGGAAAATGTCCAGTGGCTGGGTCTCCAGAGGCACTGGACCCACTGTGATCTGGATTTTAATGAGGATTTCATTTATTACCTGATGTGAGCTCCCATTTTAACAAGAAACCGTGATTACACTGAAGGTCTCTGGATATCAATGTCGACTCAGACGTTCTGTACCCAGTGCATACAGTCTCTCAGGTCAATAGTTGCAGGGAAAACTGGCTACATAATGTGTGGGATCCAGTGGAAATAAAAATGTAAGGCCACTTGTTTGTATTAAGAAATTCAAGATGGCAACAACACAGCATTGAACTAAGTGAGGAGACCTTCTTAGTGCACATCCTTGAAGTTGGCCTTGGCTGTAAGTACCTTTAGGGAAGCCTGAAGGAGTTGCCATGGTATGTATGAGCACTTGTCATAGTATTATAGATTTCTTTTTCCCAGGGATCCTGCTACCTCTTCAGTCAATGGCTTCTAGATCTAAAAACACCACTCAGATCAACAAATCAAGTAAGGGATTGTGACTTTGTATTGGATGACCATCCTCAGCCTTCCACTCCCCCATTCTTCCTTTTTATGGCTATAGATTTAAGTAGAAGGTTTGACTAACCATTTATTCTGCCTTTAGGTATGCAATGTTCTTTAGCCAACTCTCTGTGGGTAAAACCCCCTTGGCTGCACCACTGACTGGTGCTGGTCATTACAGTAATAATGACTTCCTGGTATCTGGCAGATAATTGCCATCATTGGCCTATATTACTTGGAGGCAGGAAGATTGATGTGCTTAATTACCATAGATATTAACAAGCCCGGCTTCATGACCATCTCACTTATTGCCAACCTTGGGCTTCAGAGGCTAGCCAGCACTGAACTTCTTCTTAGTGATGTTGCTATACTTCTTTCAAATATATTTCTGATGGCCTTGTAGAATGGATCGGTACATTTCTGCATCCTCTTTGCCTTCCTATCTAACATATTCCTCTGGGAGATCTTCTTGCTTCACATTATATATCCATCCTTGCATGTCCATTTCTCTTAGCCTCTTCATAACTTATGTACCATCTGCCTGGGAAAATTCATGCAATTCGTTTTCACTCAGCCTTATTGGTCACTTTTTCTAGACTTCCAAGAGCTATCTCCAAGTGAATTTGCACCATTCACATTGGTTCTTACCAGGCTGGTGAACTCCATGTCATGAGAAAGTGTACCCAGGTCAACAAACTTTTTTTTTGTGGTTCTCTGGCTGGGAATCAAACCCAGACTGTGGCATTGAGAGTGCCAAAGCCTAGCCACTACACCACCAGGGTACCCCCAACAAACTTTTTTTTTAATGTAGTCATATATTCCATCACCCTCAATCAAGTGTCCTCAAAATCCAATCCCAGAGACATTTCCCTGACTTTGCTGGTACATGGTAGCTAATTCTGGCCATTCCTTTGGTATAGAATTTATTTTTTCCCTTATCATGACCAGATGGGTTGTGTTGGAATTTAGTCCTATGTAAGGTCCTTGCAGACAAAAGAGATAAAGGCACTTCTGAGGTGAGAGCCCCCGCCACCAGCACCCTAGTTCCTTTCACCATGTGAGGACACACAAGAAGTTTGCAATCCAGAAGAGGCTCGCTCCTGATCACGCAGGCATCCTGATCTCAGACTTTCAGCTTCCAGAACTGTGAGAAATAAATTTCTGTTGTTTATAAGCCACCCAGTCTGTGATACTTTGTTACAAGAACCCAAATTGACTAAGACAGAGTGTCTACACATTCACTTTATCAGAGGCACATCTATTCATAGTCCCTAAGCTACATTGCAGGGTCTCAGGAATTTCCAAGCAGTTTTGGCTGAGCATTCAAATATCTCTTGAGCTCTGTGACTCAATCAGGTTCTCATCCTGCTGCTTAGCTTTGTTTTTGCAAAGAGTCCCTCATCTCTTTGTAAGCTACCAAAGAGGCCAGCTAGCTCTCATACTTAGCTTTTTTTTTTTGCTTCTTGGTATGTGGGTAGCTCCCTGACTGGGAATCGAACCCAGGCCGCAGCACTGACAGCGCCAACGTCGAAGCCTTAAGCCACTACACCATCAGGGAGCTCCCTTTTTTTTTTTTTTTTTTCATACTTAGCCTTTAACGGCTTGTCAAGAGTTTGCAGTTTCTCAATATCCCTCTTCAGAGTGTCAATACAGCCTCATAGTAACCATATAATTCCACTTCCTTGTAGATATTGTTTCCCCTGTATCTTCCTAAAAGCCTGAATCTTGTAACCTGCAATATTTGCACCTATAGTGGATGTTTTCCCAGGTCAATATCAGAGGAATCTATAGCAATTGGTCTCCACCTTAGACCAGATACCATCCATACTCCACATAGTTCTGGACACCATTTATTTCTTTGATGAGCAGACAGTAAGTCAGTCTTAAATGCCCAGTTTCTATCTTCACTCTTGGACACCTCTCAAGATCACCTGTATTACTTTGCATCTTCTGAGAAACAGAACCCAAAATGAGATTAGAAATACAAAAGATGTACTAGAGGGAATGCTTTTGGAAAATGAAGAAGAAAGGAGTAGGAGAAGAGGTGGATACTTCAGAAGATAATACTCTCTCTGAAAGAGGAAAAGGGGAAAAAGAAGATTCAGCAAAGAGTTTCAGACTGAAGTACAGTTTCAAGAAGGGTTTGACCTGGCTAATGGAGCATTCTTTAGTCAAAGTCCCCCACTGGAGGTGTGTCAAGTGTTGTTGCAATGGGCCTGGCTTAGTAACCCCACCAGGTTCAGTCCTCGACAGGAAAGAGCCTGGAGATAGTGTGGCCTCAGTGAGAAAGCAACATGAATGGGAGGAGCACTGGCTGCGGCTGTCAGTCAGCTGTGTGTTTCACTTCAAGAGAGCAGAGCTGTGTATTCCCTTGATTCCCACGGCTGCCGAACTCTGTACCACAGATGTCTCATAAGAGCCTCCTTTCCCTGCTTAAGCCAGTGGTTTAATGGAGAGAATTCAAAGTGGGAAACTGCACCCTGACTTTGTGGCCCTGATTCACACAATTCTACCTTTATCCAACCAACACACGTAAACACTTGAATTCCATTCAATTTCTGACACCATTCTGGGTGTATTTCAAATTAGGATGAGCGTATGTTGTCTCCATTTCTTAGTAGAAATTCTTAATGTACATCCAAATCCATCAGGGAATTGAGATACATTCTTTAAGATCAGTTCATCCTGGTATAATGCATCACCCCTCTCTTATGAACTCCTTCCAGAGATTAATTCTATAGGAAAGCATTTTTAATGATTGTTCCTTAGGGGTTATTGCTGATTATAAAAATAATGTATATTCATGGAATAAAAATTTTCAACTACAGAAAAATATTAATGAGAAAATACTCTTTGCACTGCATAACCTCTTCCAAAAGAAGTAATTACTACACAGAATTTATAAATTTTCTTTTTTTTTGTTTTGTCATAGTGTCCATAGACATTTTTTCACACCATAAGAATGAAATGTCTAGATTGTTTTATTTTTTCCATTAGAGGATTTTTAAATTTAATTATTTAATAATTCTTGCCTTGATTTTATGTCTTGATTATTAGGAAGCAAAGAAGAAAATCAGAGGAGAAAAATTGGCTAATGAATACTTTCTCTGTATATAGATATTGAGTATATATATTTATTTATTTCTTAGAAATATATAAGTATATATATTATGTATAAGTATACACACATATTATATGCAGTATAAATACATACACATATGCACATATATTTGTATATGTACATGCATACACATATGCCTACATCAGTACATAAATATCATCGCTGTATCTGCTATTTTTTTCTCCACACATTTCTTTTTATGTACTGGTATAGCCAGAGTCTCATAATATAAAAGATGAAGATTATTTTTACTTTGAAAATACATTTCTTGCAAACATTACCATAATGTAAGTGTTGATTTATGTCCATGGGAAAAATTATTCATTCTGTTCAGAAGTGTAACAGAAGAGATATTGAATAGGAAACAGATCGTTGAAAAGGATCGGTGGCTGCATAACAGAATAGTCTGTTACCTACCCAAAGGCAGCTGAGAGTAGTTGTGTTCTCAGACTGATGCTCTTCTTCCACAGTTATACTTTTTTACTCCTTAGAATCTTGACACAGAGATACTGCTGTTAACAAAACCCATTCAAGGGTCATCCCATGTGGATTCCCCTTTAAGGATGCCCTGTAAGAATTGTGTCCAGCTCACAGAGGCATTTTTATCAGTGCACACACCCCCACATGCTTAAACAGTGTGCACACCCCAGATTTCAAAATAAGCAGAGTTAATATTCTTGACTCCCGGCCCAAATGTGGGTGCTTGTCATGAGGTCATGTCTTCCTTTGGAGGCTGGCATTTGTGGCACTTACGTAATCACAGGCTAACTGGACCAGGAAAAAGATACTGAGAAATGAGTGCCAGAGATTGTGCTTAGGACTCTAAGACACAAAAATATGCACAGTGTGTTTTGAATCTTTTGAGGAGATAAAAGTGTGAAAATAATTTCAGGAAACCAGATTTCCCTGAGGTCAGATCATGGCTCTATCTCTGTCTAAAGAAGTGATTAATGCAAAGTCCTCTGTAAAATGGAGAGAATCACACCTAACCTGACTAATTCCTAGGGGGTTTTGTGGTTATCTAAATAGATCATGGACATAGAATATTTAGTAAATACCAACCATTATAAAAATTCTAGGTTTGCAGATAGACTGTAAAAAGGAAAAGGACTGTGTTTTATTTGCCTTTATTGTCCCAGAGCCCTGCATAACATGAGGGGTACCATAGGCATTAAATTAATGTTATTTAGTGGGCAGATGGACTTGAGTCTGGGAGTAATAAGAGCTGGTTGTAGTACCGGCCACAGCCACTGAAGCTTTTGGGGTGGTGAGTTTGTTTATTAAGCCACCTCATGCATACAATGGAGGTAATGACACCATTCGTCCTAGCTGTCTGTGTGACAGTTGGGAGGCTCCAATGACATAATGTCTGTGAAAGTGTTCTGTAAAACTTAAAACATTATACACAGACTTGTTATTTTTAGGTCTTTCGTTTGCTGGGACTTTTTTCTAAGTAAATGAACTTCTTTTTAACTTTGAGTATAGCTCATTTTTAGAAGAAGGCATTTATAACTGTCTCTTAGCCCTTTATTTTGGGAGCTATGCTTCATAGATAAACAGTATATCTCAGAAAGGTACATACCAGAAAAGCCCTCTGTGGTTTAAGAAGTAAGCATGCCATATCTCTGGCATATACAGAGGGCCTTTGTTCTTGACTCACACCCACCTTTTGCCTTTCACAAATACTGGCTTTTATGACTTCTGTTGATGAGTACTTAAAAAATAAGGCACAAATTTGCAACTGTGTGTCTGAGGGAGTGGTCCCACCACAGCTGTCTCTCTTGGACTCACACCACAGGAAAGTAAACAAGAAACTACTTTCTATTCTCTCCCACCTACACACTTGCTTTCATGAATTCGAGTGGACATATTCTTATCTCATCAGTGTTTATCAGACTTCAGATAACGCAAACCAAAAGCCCAATGGGCAAATCGGTCATCAGTAACTCAGGGACATGGCTATGCCATAGTCATTCCTTTGTCTATAAAGTCTAAGATGCAGAAAGGAAAAGAATATCATCCTCAACTCTTCTGGGGGCTATGTGAGTGCAAGAACTGTATTTTACTGATCCTCTAGCTACTCAGGGCACCCAGCATGGTGATGGGCACACAGGGAAAGCTCTCATGAAATGAGCATACTGAATCCATTAATCAGTCATCAAATCAGTAAGTGCTATAGAGCAATGGTTCCCAATCTTTTTCCACTTGTGCACGCCTTTTAAACCCATTTCTATAAATAGTATCCCTGTTTTAAAACAGCTGCTTTTAAATACTGACACTTTCATTCAGTGCCTACCTTAATGTAAAATACTAGAAATGAGGTAATAAGTTAGGAAAGAAAAATTACTACACTAAAAGTACAAACCACAGATCTAATTTTACAATATTCATAGCACAGTTAAATATTGAAAATGATTATCAAGTATTTAACAAACTTTTAATTTATTATTAATATTTATTTGAGTTATCTGAAAAGTCTGTAATAATTATTATGTAGATCACTAGATAATTAAAACATTGTGAGATCATTGAGCTTTCTTTTAATCCACTTAATTTCTTGAAATCAGCCTCAAAAGATGTAAGATACAGACTTGCATTAAGCTTGTTGTAGTAATTATTTTTTATTGAGGTAAGAAGAAAAAGCTCTCTCCACTAGTTCAGTATTAGTAAATGGTTAAGTGGTATTTGAATGCCTTCTTACTGACCTGTTCATGTTCTTCACAGACATCTACCCAAAAGGTAAGATGCTTTCTTTCAAAATCAGAATTTAAAGAGGAATTGGTTGAAAGTTCGATTAACTGCTCCTTTTCATTGATTGATAGTGTAGTTTCTTTGAAGAATTCTTCATTGAAGGAATCTGCAACCCAGTTGTTTTCTTTTCCAGGTTGAAGGAACTACTTGTAATAGGACACTTTAAGACCTTCCAAGTGACTTACAATATCCTCTTTCACATTTGGGATAGGTGCAAGTCGTTCTCAGGTATGAAGTTGTGCAGTTTCAAAAACTTCAGGCTGACCTCTTTCAATACATGTTTTCCAGAAGTCCGGTTTTTAAATCATTGACTCAATTTTGTCAGTTACTTTGAATATAGTGATTGAGCTGTTTTGAAGTCCCTAATTGAGTTTGTTTATTTCTAAAAAAATACTTGATAGATATGCAAGACTTTGAAGCCAATCACCATCCCAAAACTTGGGAGCAAGAGAGAAACAATGGTCTTCAACACAAACCTGGACTCCCTGTAAGTATTTTGCCATGAGATAGCCACCTTACCCTCCACATGCAAAAGGAATATGCTGTAAATGCTGTTTATTTCTTCACATGGTGCTTTAAACAATCTGGACTTTCGTGGTTGTTACTTGGTTACTTTTACAACCTCATCAAGAACATCTTTCAGTTCAGTAGGAAGAGGCTTGGATGCAAGACTTTGTCTATGAATACAGCAGCGACTCCATGATACATGGGGAGCTACTTCTTTAATTCGGCTGTGTAGGCCTATAAAACAACCTGATATAAGCTTGCCTTTAGTGCATACACCACAAAAATTCGACCAATGTCCTTTTCAATAAAATAACCACTGACTGAATCAACAATATATTTATCTGTGGTATGCTCTGTCAATGGGTAACAAAGCCACAGGTTTTCCTCAATTTCATTTCCTACCAAGTACCTCACGATAATGAGCAAAAATAGATAAACCAGCAACATCTACACTTTCTTTGACCTCGATGGAAAATAATTTGCCCTTTCTAATTCTATCTACTACTACAGCTTCAATATCATCAGACATTTCCTGAATTTGTGCAGACATTGTATTATCTGAAAAAGAGATAGTATTGATTTTGCGAACATGTTCTTCCCCAAACTTCCCACCCACCATAAAAAAGTATTCTTAATACCAGGAGAAATTAAATCTTCAGATATAGTGTGGTTTTTACCACATTTATCTATGGCATAAGCAATACAGTATGAAGCCTCAACTGCATTCTCATTGTCTTTCTTTCCTGACATCATGTATGAAGTAACAGTTAAATGTTTTTCTAGTCATTGAAAGTAATGTATTTCTTTGTGTTTATATCTGGAATGTTTAGTTTTTAAATGTTGCATAAATGGAGAGCGTTTCATGCAACCATTGGATAATATTTTCCCACACACAACACACAGAGGCTCAGGACAATAATCATCCTCTACAAATAAAAACCCATATTTAATACACTCTTCAGAATATTTCCTTTTCTTCTGTGTGGTATCAGGGGCATATACCTTTGTACTATCTCCCAGTGTGGGTGTACTCATAGCTGTGGACTTATATTTAGAAGTACTTAGTTATCAAAATCCACATCAAGTTTGGGTTTAACTGTTTCTACTTTCAACCACCGATCTTTAACTGACACACTTAAAAATCACTGATCATAATAACTGAACTATTTAAACATTATATTAAAACTCTACTTGAAAAGAATCACAATGAAAGACAGCAAACTTACTTTCACTCAGTCAGTAACTGAACTAATCAAATAGTCTGGCTACCAATGTATTTATATGTTTGGGGAAGTTCTAGAAATGGCAAAAATGGATTGTTCCAAAACTATACATAACGATTGGTGGAAGAGCAGTTTAGGGGATGGGTTCATAGCCATGTCCTCACCAATCATTTCCTAATGTGACCTAATTTTGAACTGTCTCCATTAACAGTGATTCAAACTTAACATTTATTGTTCCCTAACTAATGTTTTGCATTTTTTTACTTTCCTTGTTTTATTGCCATTGCTGGTTATTTTTTTCATACCCCTAAATGGCCCAGCACATACCTCTCCCCACCCCTAGGACATGCATACCACCACTTGGGGACCAATAATATAGAGTCTTACGAGAGAATTTCTATACTGAAACCAGTAGAAATTCAGGTTTTATTACATCAATTCAATGTCATTTATTTATAATAAGTAATCAAATGCATTAGATTCAAAGACTAGAAGCTGAAAGTCAGTGTATTTGGAAGACTATGTATATATTATCATTGTTTTCTTTATTCTTTCAAGAGATATATATTATGTACGCATAATGTGATATGTATAACTGGAGTCTAAGCTATTATTATGGATAAAAAACCATTACATGTAAGTTCTTTTTATACTGGCTGCTTGGATCTCCACAGACAAATTCACAGCCCATTAGTATGAGTGTAAAACTTCATATAATATACTTTCTGCAAAAATATTGTCCTTGGTTTTCTTCTATTTTTTCTGCTCTTAATGTTTCTACTGGTTATTGATTTCCTCCTTTACCTGCATTATGTATTTTTTATTTATAAAATTTAATTGTGGAAAAAAACAGCATAAAATTTACCTTCCTAACCATTTTAAGTGTACAGTTTGGTAGTGTTAATTACATTCACATTGTTATGTCATACGTCTTCTGAACTTTTCCAACTTGCAAAACTGAAACCCGTAATATATAGATAATGTATTATAGAAATGCACACTTGAAAGCTATATAATTTTAATAACAAATGTCACTTCAATAAATTCAATTTAAAAAAACAAAAACTCTATACCTATGAAACAAAAACTTCCTATTTCCCCCTTCTCTCAGCTCCTGGTAACCCTGCATATGTATTTTTAAAATTTTCTTATAAGCATATATATTTCATAAGCTGCCTCAAATCATTCTGGAACACAGTGATTTCATGTAAATAGATAAATAGATGAATAATATGTGGATGTACTCTACAAGTTTACAGCCACAGAATCGGTGACTCATAGGGTTGGATAGAATCTTGACCTCATATATATTGCCTTACCTTCTGCAGCCCCAGTCTGAGGCTTGACACACACACCTGCTGTTTGTAGCACTGCTGTAGGTGTTGCTGCAAATACGAGGATAAGATAAACTCTTTTAATGTATCTCCTGCCCTAAATGACCAAATAATGTATGTGGCACTTATAATTGTATATGCTGCATAATAGACAGGAAAGAACTCAGATTTCCATTAAATGCTGGTGATATTCAGTCCTGTGCTTACAATTTTTGCATATCTGTAAAAGGGAGGGAAAAAGGTTTCCACAGATTAGACTCTCACTCTGTGCATTTCAAACTCTGTTTCTTCTCTATTCACACATCTCCCATGGCAGTTATTGTGAGGGATAACCATCTTGTGATGTAACCTCCAGCCTGAGTCTTCAAAGACACCAGGCCCACGAAGTCAATTCCATCGGCAGCAGGAGTATTCTTGGAAGTCGTTCCTACAGCAGGGCAAGTAGCAGTAATGTAACTCTACAGAACCATAACTACAAATCACCTAGCTTTATCTTCCCCAAACCCAAACTAAAACTACCCCCCATTCAACTGGACTGTGGCTGGATCCTAAAAATCCCACGGCCACTCTATTACCAAAGATGATGAAGAGGAAATTATAGTAGAAAGGGATAGTAACATTAGAAGCCTATAGTTGAAATGTCTCACATTTGTGTATTTTACAGAAACATAATGACCATGTAAACATGTTACTAAGATAGTTTCCATGACCTCAGAAGGGAATGCACAAACAAGTGAGAGGTCTTGACATTTATACTTCATAAGGTTTCCAGGAAATCTGCTTCTGAAATGAGGCCTGGGGAAAATATTTTGGTGGACTTTAAAAACCAAGCAATTCTTGATATGATGCACTGAGATGGACACAATGTCACTTTTGTGATGGTTCTACTAAATCTAACCATGATGGAACATCCGTCTAACCCTAAGTAAGGTACATTCAACAAATAACTGTCCTGCATGCTTCTAAAATATCTGTGTTAGGAATAACTAGAAAGACTGAGGGACTTTTGTGATTAAAAGGAACTAAAGAAACAGACTAAAAATGCAATGTATGATCCAAGATTTTCTCTTGCTAGTAAGGACATTATTGGGACAATTAGCAAAATCTGAATAAGATGTGCAGAGAAGATATTTTATCAATGTTAATTTCCTCATTTCAGTTATTGAACTGTGATTGTAGGAGATTTCCTCACTTTAAAAATAAACACCAAAACATTTAGAATAAAGGTGCGCCGTATCTACAACTGACAGATGGTTCAGAAAAAAAAATCTGGGAAGTGCCAAATAAGGGCTTCCTGTGCCTCCTTATTTATCTCTCACTCACGTGGGCATCGAGTAAAGGAGGGGTGGAAATAAGAAGCAGCCCACACACAGCTGTTCGGGGCTGTCTGGAAAAGAAGCCCACCCACATGGCTTTTGGACACTGGGTGTGACTTGGAGGGTATCAGGTTTATCTGTTGGGGAACCTGCCAACCTCCTCCCTCCCTAATCGTCCTCTCTGTTTCCTTGCCTGCCCCTTGCCTGTCCCTTTCCTCAGACACCCCACTGTAGCATCTTCTCTTCTCAGTATACTCTGATATACTGGCTTAACTATACATTTTTTTTCTGTTTGATGAATTCCAGATTTCATCATATTATAAGGAAGAAGAGTTCAAATCAAAGGAAGCACATGGCTAAACTTGTAATGGACTTGCTTTTCCATCGATATAAAAGAAAAAAGCATTTGATCATAATCCAGCACACTTCAATTCTAGGTCCAGCTTTACTCCTACTAGATGCCCTACTTAAGCAAATACTAAGTGTCATGGAGCACAAGTTGGAAAGGTTAATAGGATCCCCTCAAAACAGAACTTGATTTATACTTCTATAAAATAGAGATCATGTGGTTGAACTGAAGTTATGTACAGGAAAGTGTCTTCTAACTAAAAATCACCAAACTCTTCAGTCCCTTCAGTGTGACTGATACTTCATGAATTTCCTCCACCACCTCCAACTCTAAACCTAGACACAAAAGAGTGCATATTATGTGTGATCATTTCAGTGATATTTCTGCATCGTGTTGCCCAACATGGTATCCACATCTGGCTATTTAAATTTAAGTTGATTAAAATTAAATAAAAATGAAAATTTAGTTCCTCAGTTGTATTTGCCATATGTGGCTAGTGACCATTATGTGGGACAGTAAAAATATAGAATATTTCCTTTGTCACAGATAGTTCTATTGAATAATGCTGTTCTAGAAAAATACATAATAACAAAAGCAAGAGAGTGGTTGTTTAGGGCCAGTAGTGAGGGAAGATTAACTGTAGAAAGGTGTGAGAAAACTTCGGGGGTAATAGAATAGTCTATACGTTGGTTGTAGCAAAGGCTACATGGTATATATAACATGTATCAAAACTCCTCAAACTGAACACCAATAGAATTAGTGAATTTCATTGTATGTAGATTATACCTCAATAAAGTTGATTCTAAAATGTCAAGTGTTTGATGAAAATTCTGTTTTATCACTTATAATATTTACCATTAAATTATTTCTGCAAAGCTATAAACATATTATTCATCCACTGGACCATATTTTGCAAGACCCTGGAGATACAGAGGTCGGAGAGCAAACCCGCTCTCAAGTTGTCTCTGGTCCAGTATAAGTAGGTCTTACGTAAATATAGCTGAAAAGGAAGAAAGTAGCAGATGCCCTTACACAAGTACAGATAGGATTCAGGACATCAAAGGTATGGGAGTTTCCTTTTACCTGAAAGGATGAGAAAGGCTTCATCTTCTTTGAAGGTGGTGTAAGATGTGGATATATGAGAAGGGTTTATAAATATTCTAAACAAAGTATTATCCAAGGCCAGAGAGCAACCAGAAAAGTATATAACGTCGTGGATAGAGTGCATGGAAGAAAGCGGTTGTGAAATTCACATGACTGTAGGTGAGATGGGCTTGTGTTTTCAGTATCTGTGTGTGGCAGAGTACCTATTCTCAGAGCTGGGAAGGAGGAAGTTTTCCTTTATCTTACATTATGTACAGAGTGCCAGGCCCTAAATGCTGCTGCTTTCATAAGCCCTTCACTTTCTCCTCCCCTTCACACACATCAGAAGTCTTCACAAACATCACTCAAACATGTAGGTCATTGTCAGAAAGGCAATTGCCTCCTCCTAGGCTTCTGTGTATTTTATTCTATTACAATCTCTGCCTAAAAGATTTAAGATGTTGAAAAAACATCTAGCTCATACACCAAAGAATTTATTGATGTATAGTAACCTGAGTCCCTTTGGGGAAGAGAGATGTAATATAATAGAAGTGGCAATTATGATAATTATAATGATCGTTTATTTTCCCAGGCTGTGGATGGGTGTGTGCTATTGGTGCCCTGTTGAATCCTAGAGAGTTCGCCTTTTTGCTCTTTGTCAAGGTAACTCTCTGCATTTATTTCCACAATGCTATGGGAACCAATATTTTCCATAATTTTATTTATATAAATATTTTGGCCATTTAATATCTGTTCTTCTTAGCTAAGTAAATTTAGGATTATTTTATAACAACTATTGATGTCAGAATATACATTTTAAATGGTGTTTTAAATAAATTAGGCTATAAAGCTTTTGAAATTAAAAACATGTTAGGTATGTTTGCAAATTGACCATTTATTTAGGAGTCTATAGGTTCCTCTAGTAGTAGTTGAAGATATTAGAAGAGTTCTGCTTATTTCCTAGAAGCTATCAGGCCTGAGAAGAGCACCGGGTCTGGCTACTTAAAGTGTGATGGGAGGACCAGCAGCATCAGCAACACCAGGCAGCTTTTAAAAATGTGAATTCTCAGGCCCACCCCAGATCTACTGAGCCAGAATCACATTAGCCAGATGATCAGGTAACTTACCATTTATATAACACTGCACTAGAGATCGTTATTTTACTTCTTGTTCTATAAACGGGCAAGGGGCAAGGCAAAGGCCCTGTGTGATGGAACAACTTGACCACAGTCACAGAAAATTGAGTATTTTCAATTTAAGAAATTTATATAGTCCAGTCATCTGTATTTGTTAATAGCAAGGAATAAAACCAAACTCTTTACCTCCAATTAAAAAATGTATAATTAATTAATGATCTTTGCTTCAAGTTTCACATTTTGTAGAACAAGCTGTTTGATTTGGCTGGGGCTCAGGCCGACATGTTTGTGAATTTCACAATTCACAGATGTTAGACACTCGGGCTAAGTAAGGGAAGAGAATGTCAAGTTTTAAATAGCTTCTCCCTTCTATCCTGGCTGAAGCAACAAATCAAATATTTTTTGCTAAATAAATTTTGAATTCAAATTTCTTATAAGAAAATGTAAAATTTCTCTGAAAAGAACTTTAGATTGTCTCACAACTTTGAGAACTTGTGATCACAGGTAACTTGTGATTAGGGGGCTGAATAGAAGATGTGAACTTGCCCTGTTAGTGACACTTGGGCATACAAACTTTTTTTTTTTTCCTGTTGGAGTCTATTTTAATTTAGCTTCTGAATCATATTTCATTCAATTTCCAAATCCACAAAACTAGGATAGCTTTACAGCCTGTATTCCAAAAGGAAATAAATTATTCTGTATGTAGACTTTTCTGATAATATGTTAATTTTTAATATATGAACAATTTAATAATTTTTCTCCAAAGTAGATCAAGTCAAATCAAAACCAAAACCAGCAAAAACAGTAAGACATATGAAAGTGAAAAGACTCACAGAATCTGAAATCAATTAGACTATTTTCATTAACAGGAAATTTGAAATCATTTTGTAAACTTCAAAATAGCCTAATATGATATATTAATTCCATTTTAATATCACCTTAAGAAAATTGTGTGTACGTGTGTGTTTAAGGTAAGCTATTTAAGAAACTCAACTAAGATTATTTTCTTTCGTTTGGAGAAGGCAAATCTTCTAAGGGGATGTGAATGGATCTCTCTCTGTCTCTTAGTGGAGAGGAAGAGTGAGTTCTAGGTTAAATATAATCAAGGAATTTCCCTGTCTTTGCTATTTGAGATTGTGACCACAACAGGCGGTTGGCTGAAAGGGAGAAGGGGGGGCAGGGTGAAGGGGGAGGTGGAGATGAATAGAAAAACAACCTTCCTAAACAGCTCTGTAAAAAATTCAGCTCCAGAGCAGTTACAGAAGAGTCCTCAAATCAAATCAATATGTAGACGCAATGAAATGTTAATTAGCTGGAGCAGGGTGAACACTCATCAACTCAGTTCTGTTTTAAAAGTCCAGGCTGCTGAAATTAAACTCTGATGCCATTCATGCCAGCATCCAATCACCAGAGAGACCAGAAATTCAGAGATGCCTCCAAGTTGCCAGCAAGTGTGTCCACTATACATCAAGGACTTTAAGGCCGTGGCAGAGGGGGAAGAACATCTTTAGAGATGATGCCCAGCTGGTAAGACTTGACTGTTTCTGATGTTTTAATTACTTGATGAATCTCATTGGCTAAGATCAAGAAATGCTCCGCCTCTTTGCAAATGTGTCTAAACTTCTATGTCTGATAGCATTTGACCCTACTGCTTTTAGTCTCCTGGCTTTATATCTATATATACACAGGTATATGTGTATATGTTATATAATTGTTCTCCATTTGTTGATATCAAAGAGAGTTGAAGGAAATGAATTTTGAAACTTCACGGTGTGCCACCCTACAGTACTGTCCCGACCCTTACATCCAGCGGTGAGTTTAAATGTGACATAACTTCTATCAAAACTTAATTGGAGTGCCTTGTGTATTATGAGTGTTTCTGCCGTGTACAGAGAGCTACCAGCCCCTTCTTGTTTACGCGTACAGTGATATTATTTTGGACTTTTTGTGGACTTAAAGTAGTCTGTGTGTATCTTTTCTTTCTTTCTTTCTTTTTTTTTTTTTAGTTCATATCTGGATCTACAAAGTGACAAAGCTGGAAGACCATCTTCCCATGGTTTCTTTAAAAAAAAAAAAATCACACCATTTAAAGATGTTTGAAATCTGTTATTTGCCTTGCTCAGCACTCACCCTCCCAAGAAGAGGAAATTTCATTGGACAAGGATCATCTATGGATGATCTCCAAGTCAAAACAAACATGGAATAATTTTGATTTATACAGTAAAAAGTAGATAAATAGCCATTGTTACCTCAAGGAGATTATGGCTTGTCATTTTGGCTCTAAGGGACATTTTCTTCTCCACTTGTTTCATAACAATCATCATCTTTTGACAAATCTGACTTTTGAAACTTATGATTAGACTGAATTTTATTTATGTTTATAGGAAGGAGCATTTGCCTAGCACTAAGAAGGTATATTAGTGAGCATGCACAATGTGTGTGTGTGTGTGTGTGTGTGTGTGTGTGTGTGTTTCAAATTAGAGTTTGCTATTTTTAAACTGGTAAATGAAATCTGAACAGTGTTTTTCCAGTCATAAAGTTATGGGAGATATTCAAGTAGTATGTAGCAGTGTGATGTTGTTAATTCAACAGCACGAGATTTGATGTTGGAATTTCGTACTTTATTTTGTAAGACTAATGAGAGAGGTCCTCTGAGTGTTGAAAACTGTGGGGTCCAAAGGGGTGAACTTGTCATTCACCACCCGTGTCTATTGGAGCTTCATACCAGCAGTGGAGTGGGCTCTCTGGGCTGGACTCAGTTACTGCCGCATTGTCTAGGCAATTACGGAAGGCGTGTGATCTTTTTTCATTAATATGATTTGTTACCGTGTAGAACACTAACACAGACTATGTGGGCTTTGCTTTGCTTTTTGTGAGGTTTCTGGTAGGCTGTGTGAGAAAGCAGACGAGGAAAATTAAGGCAGAAAGGTAAATGGAATTTTAGAGAGAGAGAAAAAAGAGGGAGATAAAGGAAAGAAAGAGAGGAAGTAAGTTTCTGGTCTTCCAGATTGAAATTGGAAATGTGAATGGTATTTGATTCTTGCCTTGCTATCTGCCACGAACAACAATATTAGCAAAAATGAATGGTTCTAGAGTTTATGTTCTTGGATAACTTGAAAATTAGATTTAGTTGGAATTGGCAATAGGGTCATTAAAGAACAAAACATCAGAGATCTTCTGGTTCTCAAAATAATTTCCAACCTCAATTTTTTTATTTCCCTAGAAATCTTTTGAAATAATATTTCCAAGAACATAATTCTGATGAAACATTTGTTGTTTAATGCTTTCTTTGAGGGCATCTTTTTACTTGGATCTACCTCAGCTCCGGAAGAAACTTTTTCTATTGATTAACAACCCACATGTTAATCCTGTACACCACTGTCTAGAAGTGGAGTGATCCTAATGATTGATAAGCGAGGCCTGTAAACATAAACCGATGAGGAAATGGTTCTTCATATTATCCCCACAGTCTGTAGTTCATGGAGCTAATATCATCTGGTTTTTTACAGATTGTGAAATTCAAAATAATAATAGTATTTTTAAATAGTTTTATATTTTGCTGAATGTTCTGAGCTTTAATCATGGTGAGTGTCATGTTTGGGGAAAGGAGGGAAGTATGTTGGGGAGCTGTAAGATTGCAGAGCTAGGTGGTCAAAGAACCTTTGTCTAATAACTTGTTTCAGGCAAGATTATGCACTTCCCATTTGTAATGAAAACTGGAAAATAAATTAATGAGCCAAATAGTGTATGTTGCTGGGCACCTACTCTATGCAAGGCACTAGAAATACAAAAATGAGTAAATTATGGCTATAATGTTCATTTAACTCTATGCATTTAATAACATGTTTTCCTCAAATATTTTCACTGTTCTGTCACATATTTTAATGATTGAATTATTACTACTTTCTGGCTTATACCATTTAGTAAATAAATGAATGAATGAATTAGTGAAATATCATTGTTAAGTAATCTATGATACCATTATTATCAAAGCAAGAACAGCATAACATTGACTTTGATGCCTAATGAGTGAATGGGTTTGAGATGGTTTTTCTAAGCAGACAAACTTTGTAGTTCTCAGTTTACAAAATCTATTTTAAGATAGACCAAATTTAATCATTCCATAATCAGAGTCATCTACATAGTTAAATTTGTCTTTTTCTTGACCTTGTCTTTAGAAAGAAGTCATGAAAGAACTTTCAAAAAAGAAAGAACAGGATATCTTGTTATTTTTAACTCCAAGCTACCTTAATGCATGAATTTCCTTTTATCACAGAACAGATTAAATGAGAGATGCTATTATTATTTATTACTGCATGTTAATGCCATTCCAAAAATATACATTTAATATACATTTCAAAGTACTATGGTAATCATTCTTTCAGTCAAAAATCAACATTTCACCCTCGACTTTTTTTCCCTTTGTGCCTGACTATATTGACCTATTATGCATTCACTGTAGTTTTTATAAAAACTTTTCTCAAAAGTTAAACTAAAGAACTTAGACTTCTGCTTTGATGATATTGACATTGCAAAGAAGAAGAGAAAGTGAAAAAAATCATGTCTTATCATTTTATTGCTAACCTAATTTCAACAAAAATATGGAAGCATAGATAAAATTATGCAAGATAAATAAATAAAAGTCAATAGATAACCTATCATTTCCTTATAAATAAAACCTTTATACAATTGTTTATTTTTTATTAAGTAAATACTCAAAATAAATCTAAATTTTATCATTTTAGATGCTAAAAGTCTGTTAATTTATTGTTTATGTTATAATTTAGGCCTTCTTGAATCCCTTTATATTTTTAGAATTGCCCTCTAGTCTTTAAAACAGATTTTTTAAATCAAATAATACTAAAAGACTGATTACATTTTTTAAAAAGAAGCTGAAACTACTAAAGTACTGAATGGATGAGAAAGAAGTATTTTCTATGCAAATTACATATTGATTGTGAATTTTATGCTCTACAAGCTTAAAGGTCAACTTTATTAACTGTGCTTTCTAAATATATCCCAAAAGGAAAGGTGGTGACAGTTAAACATATAGTGGAAGATCATTTCATGAAAATCACATAAGGCAGGTGGAGTTCTTTGTTGGGTGTCCTCCAGTTGCCTCTTTACATGCACACTTTGTCCTCCTCCTTCCTGTTCTGTACCCCAAAAAGCTGACATCTAAGTACTGTATTGATGGTTCCTTTCTCCCCCGGTATCCTCTTGGGTTCAAACGCTAGGAACCTCTAGCAGGAGATCGAAGGATACAAGGAGAGTGAAATTGGGGTACATGTTTCCCTGTCCACCTCCCCGTTGGGTTTTCTACTAAAGGGTGCAGGTCCTGTCAGCGGCCCTTCCATGGGCCCAGGTATCCTGAGTTTGACTAACTGCTCCCTACCCTCCCTTCTTTCCTTTGAGCTTAGGAGTGGTACCCATTCCCAGTCTCTGCTAACTGCAGAAAGCCACACCAGATTCCTTATCACTTGATAAGTAGTTCCTACATTAAACTGTCCCCAACGACTCTTTGTTCCAGTGCTATTTTTCCTGCCAGGATCATGCCAAGTACAAAAATGAAAATATGACCATAATATTATGTGCATATGAAGACTTTCAAAATTGACTTAACATTTAATAAAATTTCTGATGTAAGATCACAGATGTATTCATCCATTTCAATAAGTAAATCAATTTTTAGTAAGACCCATTTGTTAATTTTAACCCTCTCCATAATCGCAAAGTTTCTCTTTCGGGGGGAATGGAATCAGCCAACATGCAGTCTATGTATATCAGTGCTTGAAATGAAACAAGGCAGAGGGTGGGAAGCATTATTTCATAAAGAAATAGGAAGGTACAATTTATCAACAGGGAGCAATGTATCTACCAGTTGTAACTAAGAAATAATTGCTTTAAACCCTTACAATTTTCACTTGAATACATTTTTAAAAATCTTTATGACAAGCTAGGCTAACTAGACATACCATGTTAAATGGGAAAGAAAACAACAGTATTGTCCCATTTCGGGTGGTCCGTGTGGTCAGACTAGTCTCACTGGGCTAAATTCAAGGTGTCGTTAGGCTGATCACATGAAACGGCACCATACCGTTGTTTTCTGTCCAGTTTAAAATGGTACGTCTGGTCAGCCTATGCCAAACTGTAGTCAGCCAAAAGTATGCTGCATTATAATTCTGCACTGCTCCTGAGCTGTGAGTGCATTTATTTTTTTTTTAATTCATTTTTATTGTTAGACTTATTGGGGTGACATCTGTTAGCAAGGATCACATAGGTCTCAGGCATACAATTCTACAGTGCATCGTCAGCTTGTTGTATAATAAGTTCACCACCCAGTGTGAGGTCTCTTGTGAGTGCATTTAAATGGCAGAGAGGCAGGGAAGTGTGTGAGCTGAGCACATAGGACTTGTCTAAAGGTCTGGTACTAGTCTTAACATCACCACAAAATGATTATGGGATCTTCGTGAAGGCACTTACTCTAAAGCAAAGTTTTCTCGTAAGGTAAGAAGGGAGAACAAACTCTGGTCCACAGTTCACAAATAAGACTTTGACAGTTAACTACGAATCCAAGTAAACCCTGAAATTTATCCCCTTAGTGTAGTTGCTCAGTCCTCTTATTGGCTGGGTAGCATGCCAACAGACTGGAGATTTTTTTCCAACAATTGTGTCCTTGTGTAGGCAGACCTTAACATTTCATTTTGCTCTGCATTACCTTTAAATTAAAAACAAAGATCATTATGGGCCTTGACATGATAGTGACTTGTTGCTCTCAACTCTTATACTTTAGAACTGAGAAATTTGAATCCCTGAGGGGTTAAGTGATTTGCCGAAAATCATACAACAAAATAGTAGCAGAACCAGGTGTGGAATTCAATTCTCTTGCTCCCAGTTCATTGCTATTTCTACCATGGAACATAACATAATATTAGATCTGTATAGACTTTTACAGTTAACAAAGTGTTTCCTAAAACATTAAGTATCTGATCCACCTGGGAGGTGGGAAGGTGTGGTAGGCAGAATAATGGCCTCCAAAGATGCCATGTCCTAATCATCAGCACCTTTAAATATGCTATTAATATATTACACAGCAAAGGGGTATTAAGATTGCAGATGGAATTAACACTGCTAAGCAGCTGCCCTTAAAATAGGTGGATTATCTTGGATTATTCGTGCGGGTCCAATGTAATCACAAGAGTCCTTAAAAGTGGAAGTGGGAGGTAGAAAGAGTCAGAGTGATGAGATGGGAGTAAAGACTCCACAGATTTTGAGGACAGAAGAGCATCATGAGCCAAGCAAGGCTGGCAGACTCTAGCAGCCTGAAAAGATCTGAAAAAGATCTGACCTACAGAACTGTAAAATAATACGTTTGTAGTGCTTTAAGCTGCACATTTGTGGTAACGTATTATAGCAGCATTGGGAAACTAACTCACCAGGTAAAGAATTATTTATTCTTAAATTGTAGCTATGGAAACTAAAACTTTTTTCCATTAGTTTGTTTAAAGTAGTCAATTTATTTATTTATTCATTCATTTATTTGTTTGTTTGTTTGTTTGGTACTGAGAGGGGAAGGTAGAAAATATGTGTAATGTACAATCCTGGACCTCAGGGACTCTAAATAGAAATAATACAAGGAAGGACAGCAGGACATCAGGCATGCCGGCTGGGGATCAAAAATGTAAAGCACCCACCCTGGAGTCAGCATATTGGAAGGGTGATTTTTGTTAGTAGCATCTGTTAAAGTTTCTCAAAATGCTTTAAGCAGAGGTGTATATTTGACTCTTAGTTGGTAACTGAAAGTGGGAGGCCCAAATTCAGATTCAGGAAAACAGTGACATACATGTTCACCTCTGATGTCAGGAATTCAGAGAGATGTGACATCAACGCCCTGAGACTATGATTTCATAAGTCTAGGTGGAGATTTGGGATTGCGTTGTAAATCGGCTGACCAGATATATCATTTGAAACGGGACAGACAACAATAGTACCATCCTATTTCAAGCAGTACACAGGGTCAGCCTAGCCTCCCTGGGCTAAATTCAAGGTGTCAATAAGCTGACCATATGTACCGTTTGAAATGGCATGGTACTGTTTTCTGTCCCATTTCAAATGGTACATCTGGTCAGCCTAATTGTGAACAAAAACAATTTTCATTCATGTAGTTCTCAAATTACTCTTGGAAAAACAGCTCCAGACCTTGAGGTGCTGTAAGGTTCCCAGTTACTTTTAGGTTAATGATTATATTAATGCCTTCCTTTGAAAAATTGATGATGAGAAGAAAGAATGCAAAAATCAGCATTTTTACCCAAACCCCAAATGGTTTGTTTGCACACCCAATTCTCAAAACTGCTACCTGTAGTCAGGTAAACTTGGACCGAATGTCTCAATAGGAGCTCATAAAACAATATCCAGGGATGTGAACAACAGACCTTCCCAACGACAACCTCTATGTCTATGTATTCACTGTACTTAAAAGCCAAATGGATTGTGAGATTAAAGCGCCAATTTTCAATCTGTTTCAAGTCAAGAGAGCCAAATTTCTGATTAGCTGTTTTGCGTCTCAAATTTGTCCTGACAGGGTTTCTATCTTCTTTAAAGAACTCACCAAGGAATAGTCCTCCAGCAACAAGTGATGGATGGATAAAGCACTATAATTATGATCAAAGTCCAAAGACTCCGATCTGTGTAATTATGCACTTCCCAACCTCTGAAAGTCACTTTGTTCTATTTAAAATAGGATGAGAAATGGACATGGGGTGATGTGTACTTATTGGTTAGTCAAGGTTTTGGAAATGACAGTTATTAACATTTCTGTTTTACCTTGAGCCATGGTATTTGTGGATAATTTCGATGGAGAGAATTAATTGTCTATTCTTATTCTCATTGTTTACGTTACATTCTTTACTCATGTCTGACTCTTTTTTTTATTGTGAATTACTTTATTTCAAGTTCAAAATGAAATCATTAAGCTTAAGAGCAATGTAAGGGCTCAACATCCCTTTGCCACTTTCAAATTTACAGTACCTTTTTCTTTTATTTCAAATGAGCAAGTTTAATTTGCCAAGTTGAATAGCAACCACCCTTTCTCATGTTCCATTAATTAGGCAGCTCTCTCATAATTGTGGGCAAAAACCAGCATCATAATTATGTTAAGAACAGTAAAGCATTTTAAGTCAAGTACAAATTTAAAAGCTGGTGTGATACCTCGAATAGATTTTTAATGTAATATTTATTACCGATGTGGTATAGGTTGAAATGAATAATATATTGCATACAAATTCATGATAGGGTAATACTAACATAGAGACTTTTGCTTCTAAAGTTAAGTATCTTATGCCTTAAGATTGTTGATTGCCTTTAATTTGTGCCACCATCACATCCTGACATTTCCTCAAAGTAGTCAATTCTTGGAGCTTTCTTAAAAATGCCAAGCTTTAAACCAGTGGTGTTCAAATTTTGGCTTCCCTGGGTCACATTGGAAGAAGAATTGTCTTGGGCCACACATAAAATACACTTAACACTAACCATAACTGATGAGCTAAAAAAGAAAAGTTGCAAAACCATCTCATAATGTTTGAAGAATTTGTGTTGGGCTGCATTCAAAGTCATTCTGGGCTGCAGGTTGGATATGCTTTGTCTAGACATTTTGTTTGAAATTCATCATTAGCTGTTTTTTTTTTCTGTCCCAGTGAAACTTTCATTTTTGTGCTTAACTTTAATACTGTCATTTACTTCTGAACTACATAAATGTAGTATATTTATTGAATTATTTATTCAATGAGCAAGCTTACTTTCTTCCAACCTTTTCATGGTACTGCAAACTCCTCTAAATAAAAAGTGCTGATAGATGTATGCCTCATTTTATTGTTTTTTCAACACATTTCTTATCACAGGCAATGAATGAAAAATTTCTGCTTGACAGGATTTCCAAACATAAATTATAAGCAATCATGGGTCCTAAAATATTTTCAGCATCTGAATTGATACTATTGAATAAGATAAATTTTTGAATCTAAAAAAATTTCACAAAGTTACTTTTTAATATCCTATGGAGGCTGATGTGGCTTTAATTGAGATTTTGTCACTGAAACCTGAAATATGAACGAGTGACTTATCTTCAGGTTGGTGCTGGTGTGAATAGAAGCCATCCTAAATGTTGCATTTGCACTGACACACTTTCAGATGTGGAATCACGTCTTCTTACTGAGCAAAAGCCTTCTCTGTTACCGCTCTCTGAATGGACGACTGGCATTTGCGATCCTACCTTACCATCGTACAAAACAATTACATACAATTTTACCTCTAAGTCTTGATTCCTTCAAAGTGGTAAAACGGAAAGTTCCATTCTTCCCTCTCCACTTCTCTCCTTCCCTTCCTTCATTTTTGTCTTTGTCTCTTTCAAAGAAGCTCCGTATTTCTTTGCATCTTGGGAAAACAGAACATACCTAAAAAACTATAAGTACCTTAAAGCACTTATTTTTCCTTTGGCCAGTCCATGCATTGCTCTGGTACAATAAAATTGGGGCATTTTGTAAGCAAAATTGGGAAATAGTGACAGCAACATATAAAAAATAGAAACACAGACAAAACTCACACAATATATGACTTCTGGATTTTACAGGGGAAAATAATTATCTCGTTTATCTGAATTGCACATTTTAAAGACGTTTTATATATTAACTAATATTTAAATAAATGTAAAAATAATGTTGTTTGGCGTGACAAGGAAGAATAAAAAAAGGAAAATGATCATGCCTGAAAATAATTTAACCTCATTGTAAACTCTAAAAGTATTCAATAATGTTCAGTAAAGATTTACTAAATGCTAGATGTTCAATATATGGTGAGAAATTTAAAAATTCAAAGTTTTCAAGTACTCATTTTTATTGTAGAAAATCTGGTTCTACAATCATCTGAATGAAATGAGAGGTAAAGGAAGATCTGTGAAATTCAGGCAGAGACATAAATGTCAGGGAACTTTAATCTCAGATGAGATGCCAGGGTTACTTAACCAGTAAGTGGGGGGATTGCTTTGTATTTGCATTCTTACTTGAGTTAGAATTAGAACCCAGGACTACCTGATCTAAGACTTCTGCTGCTTCCCTCTACAATATGTTGCCACCTAAGAAGTGAGAGCATTGGCAAATAAAAGGATATATAATTTTTAACTTTCTGGAAAACATGACTATTTAAAATGGCGTGCCAGTGCATTTTGCCAAATAACTCCAGCTCTGGATATTATTTTTAAATCTTGCTAATTTAACAGCTATAAAATGACATGTGGCTTTAATTAGCACCTTTTTATTAACTACAATTACAATTATAATTACAGAAACCACAATTACTAATTTTAAAAGATCTCAACTTTCGATATTGTATTTTTAGAAAATGAGAATGAGACATAAACAAACTGAATATCTACTATTTATTGAATTCTTACTACGTGCCAGAAACTGTTCTAAGTCCTTTACATATTTAATTTTACACATTTAGTCTTAAAATCAATTTAAGAAGTATTTGCTAGTATTATCTATTGCTAACAGAGGAATGATAGCATAATGTTTACGAAACTAGATTTGGGGCCAGTGTGCTTTGGCCAATTCTCTCTACCAGTTGTGAGATCTCCTAACTTAACCTCTCTGTCTGTTTTTCTCCTGTGTGAATTGGCATGGTAATAGTAGTACCTAATGACTGGGTTGCTTTGAGAATTAAATGCATTCATTGTATAGATTGCTTAAGACAGCTTCTGGCACATAGTAAACATGACATAGATGGTAGCTCCAATTATTGCTATTCTACAGATGAAGAAATTGAGGCACAGAAAGGCTAGTAAATTGCCCTTAGGGCAATTAGGGTAAAATAGACAATAGTGGAGATGAGTAGGATTCTAATTTTTACAACATGATTTTTTTTTATGACCAGTGCCTCAATTAACTCTTAGTAAATATGCAGGAATAATATTTAAGCATAAAAAAAATTTATGGAAGAGACCGTAAAAACTAATCATTTAACATTCTAGAAAATCAGGCTGAATCTAAAGAGGAAAAATGTTACCAAGTATCATTTTTACTGTTAATACAACCCTGAAGAGCCAACTTTGAGGACAATCTAATCTACCTTTGGAAATAAATGTGATTCAGTCAGAAAAACTAGGATCTTATACAGAAGGTGTTAACTTTAAAAGATTAGAATTGCCCAATTTGGGAACTTGACACCACTTACTTCAAAAACTCTCCTTTAATTATCTTTTTGTTTCCCCTCGCGGCTTTTGCTATCCCTCTGCTGTTGATAACTCACAAATCCCTCATTCCCTAATTTCTGTTACTGAAATTTACTGATTACATTAGAACTCTTTCACATACTCTCACTTCTATCCAGATCAATCCCACCTTTTTTTCCTATTTCCATTCCACCAATATGATATTTCTTGTTCCACTGTGGTGTTTTGACTTGCCACCAGCTTCTGAATAAACCACCCTTCTATCTTGGACTTTTTGCTTTTTACTCTCTGCTTTACTGTCTTAACTGAAAGCTCTTCTTTCTCTGAAAACACGCATATTGTCCATTGTTCTTCAGTAGAAGCAAAGCCTTCTACACTAACTCCTTTTCATGCAGAGGGCCAAGAGCAGAAACCAACATGGTTCTTGCACAAACACTGCTGTTTTCAGATCATTGTTTATTCACTATCACTCAACACTCTCATGTCTTCTGAAATCTCTGCCATCAAAATGGTTTAAATGAACTTCATGACAATTCTCTGATCCTCAGGAGGTTCTCTTTGGAACTCGGCTCCATTTCGCTCTTTACTTCTTTCAATTCTTTGACAATTCCAATATCCCTTTGATGACCTTCCTGCAACGTACTCTCATAGTTGCTGGGCTCTCTCAACTCAAGGAACTCCAATTTCCACTCCATTTCAGTTACCAACCCACACTTCTATCTTCTAGACTTCATCACCTGAAGTTATTCCAGTCCCATATCATATTCTCTTTGCTTCCTTTTCTGGTCACAACCTATTGTCCCTTCATTTCTCTCATACCTCCGACTGCTCTGTGTCTGTTCCCTCTGCACATCCTTCCAACCCCCACTGAGAAAATTCAATGACTCTTCAAGGGTTGTCTTCATTTCTGTTTATTTTATAATGTCTTTTGTGCATATTTACTTACAAATTTCTTTTCACCTACTAGTAGACTCTCACTACTCAAAGTGAATTGCATGGAATAACAGATTTGGGGGGCCCACATCATTCCTACTAAATGAAAATTTGTATTTTAACAAGAACTCAAGGGGATTCTTGAGTATATTAAATTTGAGAAGGATTGCTCTAACCCAGTTCTCTAGGTGTCATTCTGAGGCCACAGCAATAGCAGCACTTGGGAATGTGTCAGAAACGCACATTCTCAAGCCTCATGGAAGCTCTCCTAGATCAAAAATCCTGGCCCAGCACATTCTTTACTGTAACACAGTTTCCGGGGAGTTCTAACAGATACGGAAGTTTGAGACCAACTTTCAAAGAGAGGGACTGTCTTATTTGTTTTGATATTCCCTATAACTATCACTTATTTTCAATCCCTACTTCCTCACTGTGCTGTTTTGTTCATATAACACATACTGCCTTCCAAGTACTATTTCATTACTTGTTTATTGTTTCTTAATCTGACTTTTCACACTGGAAACTAAGCAACACGAGGGCTGGATATTTATCTACTTTGTGCTCTGATTTATTCCAAACACATAGAATAGAGCCTGGCACATGTGGGAGCTCAGTAAATAACTGTTGACTGAATAAATTATGGACAAACAATTAATAAAAAATCATATTTGTTTATAATGATTTTCCTGATGACCAAGATACAATTTCTTTAAAACGAGTAAAAAAATATTTTATTGAGAAAGTTGTTTTTTAATCAAGGAAATGAGGTTTAAAAGGGTTGAGTTACTAAGTCAAGGTCACGGAGCTAGTCAGTAGGAGAATTAGAACTTACAGTCAACATTTCACATTCAGAACTGAGTGTTCTTTTCACTAAACTTTGCCTTCTGCCCTCTCTGTAAACCTGAACATCTTGTTTGTTCAAATCTCTCATAGTTGTTCAGGGTTTCTTCCTGTAAAACCTTTCCACATATAGTATATGAGCCACAGAACTATATTAACCATATTTTGTGATAAAGAACCTGAAGGTAAGAAGGCTAGTGACTTGCTGAATGTCACACAGACGCTTAATTGATGACAAAGGAAGGATTAGATTCCTGGGAGCGAATCAGATAAGCTTTTTGGTGTTACATACAATTTCTCCCTTGCAACTGTTTATTTAAAAAGTATACTGAGTACTATCTATGTGCCAAGACCTATCCCAGGCTCTAGTGGGCAAAAATGCATCCCTGCTCTCATGGACTTTATTGTATCTTCAGTCTACCTATAAGCATATAATGTGTTGAGTGGCGAAAAGTTTCTGTATAAAAATGAGGCAAGATAAGGGATAGAGAGAGAGAGAATGACAGGGTTGGAAGGAATGCGATATTAAACAGGATGGTCATCTAATAAGGCCTCTTAGATGTGGTGACCTTTAAGTAAAGATCTGAAAAGAATAAGGAAGGAATTTGAAAAAGAAAGATAATTTCAGGCAGGGAATGCAAGGAGATCAGAGTGGCTGGAAAAGAATGAACAAGGTCAGGGAGATAGGAGATAAGGTCAATTGTTAGGGAGTAGGGCTGTAAAAAGAGGATTTTTTTCCTTTCTTTTTTCTTTCTTATAAGGATTTTATTCTGTCTTATATTTTAAAGGGTCACCTTGACTGTGTGCTGTATGGGGAACAGACAGTAGAGACCAAGTCTAGGGACTATTGTTCTAGATAAGAGTAGTTGGTGCTTTGTAATTAGGTGGTAAAAAGTGGTAATATCTAGAATATATTTCCAAGGATGATCAATGGACATGTTGAAGTTTATAGAGATGGACCTTATTTCAGGCTTAGATGTCACCTGTAGAAGAGCATCTTATTCCCACAGCATGGTATTACTTGAGTGAGTATATGTCAATCTAAAGCTAGCTCTCCACCTTGAAAGCTGAGAAGCCTGATGTGTCAGCACAAGGACAATTGTCTGGTTAACAAAACGCTCAAAGATTAATATATGAAAAACAAAAAACCCCAATGTATCACCATGAGAAATACAACTATCTTGAATAAGCTTCTGGTAGCTGCTAAGTATATTCTTTTTCTAATTTGGGGGATACCAAATTAGATTCAGCGTGTTGCTAGATGAATATCACATAGCAGAAAAATGGAAGGTAGAGGGATGATTTGATAGCTTGCTGCATTCATCTCCCTATAGCTAACTCCATAAACATATACCCACTGAAAGCACCATATAGAGACTCATGTTCTTGGACCAGACTATACGTGTGCTGAGACAGAGCTGAGACAGTCAGAACGCACCTCTTCTTTTTCCTCAGCCCTGATCAATGACCAACAAATTCTCTCCCCTCCCCACTAGCATATTCTTCCTTTAGGTATGTTAATGTATTTTATCAGATTTCACTGTAGTTTTAGCAGAGATCATTCTTTTTGGTGACTTTGCCAAAGAGATCCACTATATCTTTGTGCTCCTTGGAAAAGGCAATCCATCTTATTTTTCAGTTGTCCCAATTATATGTCACTGTTATAATCTATATAATTCTCCTAAAACTCTGCTCAATTAAGTTATCTACTAAATTTAGACAAATTGAATCAAAACAAGAAGTTTCCTTTTCAAATAGTGGTCACTGTTGTTGTTTTTTTATCACAACATTCAACCTAATATTTAGATGTCTCAGTTCCAATCTACACATTCCTAGCTATGTGGCAGGCCAGCTTTCAGGAGCTGTAATTATTAAGCAAACTTTCTTTGAGTGTTTAATTTTCTTAAAGATTTTGCCCTAACCTGTGTTTATAAAAAGATGCTTGTCTAGTTTTCTATAACTTTTTCTATTTTGAAGGGATTAAATCTAAACTGGTAATCTTAGTCATTGTTACGTTAGCACCAAAAGAGTGTGATCGTCTCGGGGCAACATCTCAGGTTTTTAATGTGCTCCTTTGTGCCTGGTGGAGAGATGGTTGAATTTCAGCCCGCCCTCCACCAAGACGAAGAGATTAGAGAATCAGATGATGATTAGATGTTCTCTTTATGTGTGTTTATGTTATTCCTAGTACATGTTATATTCCTAATCTCCCATTTATTTGTGTGACAACTTTGTGCTTATTCACTAAAACTGGGAAACTGTAAGACTCATTTGCCAGAAAGATGTCTTAAATACAAAAACAGTTGAATTATTCCACTAAACATACGAAATAAATATTTACTTACGTAAAATAATGTTAACATCAAATTTTTAATTTAAAAGATATATTAATCATTCCAAAGAAACAAATGACAAGGATTATTCATGACAAAATGTGAATATAGATTATTAATCTGAAATGTATGTGGAAGAAAAGTGATATTTTTTCTACATGCTATAGGACAAGAAAATTGATTTAATCGTAGAATCAATTCATGATTATTTTTCAATACTGACTTCAACAGTAAATATAAAATTATCTCAGGTTTCTACCTGGAAATTTACTAAGGGGTAAAAAGTGCATAGATTTTTGGTGTATGTATTTTTAGTTGTGTAAAAATGAATTTGAAGAAGTATTTTTCAGCTGATTCTTTGTGGGAGAAAATTTGTATTACTAATGTTTTTTTTGTAAGAGACAAGGGTTCTCAGCTATGCCAGTGTTGTAATAGCTTTTTACAAAAGTATCTAAATATCTAAAAAGGAAACACCCTGAAGAAATTATCAAAAGAATAAATAAGTTGAAAATCTAGAAATTACAAAGGCCTTTCATATTTGTCTTAACGACCTAGTTATGTAGGAATGCCTTATGGACCGAGATACCTCACACTCAGATTTAAACATAAAATTTCCTGGCTTATCTCTTTCATGCCATATCCTCCTATTTTCTATTGTCACATACCCTCAATATAATTTTTGTTCAGTTTGATGAGCTGGAAGTTATCTTAATTGGATTACTGGAAAGAAGCCAACTTTTAGTATTTGCATTCACTGAGAACACCTGAGTGAGAAGACCATGCGCTAGCTTTGGAACTACAGCACCCTGCAATGAATTTTTTGGTGAAGCCAAGCCTTGGTTATCAGTTAGGAAGAAATGCCATAGCTAATCTGTCCATAGACTCACAGAATTTGTGGGAAAAAAGGAACATTAGTGATTTTTAAAGCTACTTTTAGTCTATTGGAACACAAATAAATGGAAATTGAGACATCTGTTATTATAAAATCTTTAAAATTTTGTTAGGGAAACTTCTAGTTTAACTCTAACAAGTAAGTGCTTAGAGTTTGTCATCCCTTCTCTTACAACAAGGAAAATCTGAACAAACTGACCAGTAACTTTGCTTGTATCCGTCAGAGAAGTGAGGTTGCAGGACATAAGGCCATCATAAAATTTGAAGAGATGGGTTAATTCAGAGATATATAGTAGAGATGGCCTTAATTCCAGCAGGAGCCATAAAATGGTAGGAACACTTCCCTAGTAATACTGATTAATTACTAGAAGTTTTATCAACTACCTTAACTGAAGTTACAAGCCTCATTTTCCAGGGCTTATAACAGGAACTCTGGCAGGTTCTCAATGTGAGGATCTGAATATGATTCCCCACTGAAGGGGCAGGAAAAAGGGATCATTGTGAAATATACAAAGGTTTTTCTCCGTAACACCACCGAAGGCTTATTATCCAGGGGAAAAGACTTTGTCAGAGGCTCATCAGTTGGGAATCTTCCCATTCATGCCTCATTCAGGCTTAATGTCTTAGGAAAAACAACAAAGTCAACAAGGTCAGGATTTCAAAGAAATGGATTGGGAGTATACTGGTTACTGAGGGTAAGGGGAGAGGGGGGCTGGGGAAGAGGGAGAAGGCATCAGATACATGGGAGGAGAACTGACTCTGGATGATGAGCACATAATGCAATACATACCTGATGTATTGTAGAATTGTACACCTGGAACTTACATAATTTTTACTAAGCAATGTCACCCCAGTAAATTTAACAATAAAAATATAAAATTACAGGTTATTAAAAAAAGAAAGAAAGAGGGGAAAGTCGGATTTGGAGGGAATAAAGCTATACCATTTTAGAAACACTTAGGAAGATCACAATCCTATGATACAGATGTACTAAAAGACTTAAATTTATTTAGAATATTATAGAACCTGTCCCTTCCTCAACACTTTACCACACTACCAACTAGACCCCAGTATAATAATCGTAGATCACAGCTGAAAGAGCTGCAAGATACAGACTGTCACAGAAGAAAGCCCAAAGTCTAAAGAGGAGATAAAAATACAGATATAGAAAAATTTAAAGCCTCCAATATCTATATTTATAGCAAACTTTAATCATAGCTTGACTTTTAGCTGTATTAACATAAATCATCACACTAAATGCCAACTTACTTCATACTTATTATCCTATTACATGTCCAGCTTCCAACATATTATTCCAAAGCATGTAAAAGTCACAATATGCAGAATAAAATAATCATCATAACCAATCTCAGAGATGGCATAGGTGGTAGACTTACATAACAGGAGGCTAATATATTTAGGTTACTAATGTGAAAAGTCAAAAATATGAAAGAATGATGAATAATGGAAATTTTAAGAAAGAATCTAAAGGAAACGTAGAAATAAAAAATGTTTTAACATTGTGACCAATTGGATTTATCTCAGTCATCTAAGGCTGTTTCAACATTCAAAATCAATTAATGTAATCTGTCACATCAACAGGCTAAAAGAAAATCACATGAATATATCAATAAATATAGAAAAAGTATTTTGACAAAGTCCAAAACCCATTCCTAATAAAAGCTCTCACTAAACTAGGAATAAGTAGACCTTTCTGCAGTGGATAAAAGAATATCTACACTGACAACTGACATTGTACTTAAGACTGAAAAACTAGAAGCTTTCCTGCTAAAATCAGGGAGAGGCAAATATGTCCTTTCTTACCACTGCTTTACAATATTATACTTGAAGCTGTAACTAATATAAGACAAGAAAAGGAAATAAAAGGTATACATATTGGGAAGGAAGAAGTAACTCTCCTTTGTTTTTAGGTGCCATGATTGTCTATGTAGGAAATTTAAAAGAATCAACCAAAAAACTTCTGGAACTAATAAGCAGGTATAAACAAGGTTGCATGAGATAAGCTTAATATACAAAAGTCAATTGCTTCTCTGTATACTAGCAATGAACAAGTGGAATTTGAAATGAAAAGCATAGTATTATTTACATTAGAACACAAAAAATGAAATACTTAGGTATAAATCTAACAAAATATGCATAAGATCAATATGCAGGAAACTACAAAATACTGATGAAAGAAATCAAAGAATAACTTAATAAATGGAGAGATATTTTATGTTTATTGAAAGGGAGATTTGATATTGCCAAGATGTAATTTCTTCTCAACCAGATCTCTATACATTCATTATAATCCATATAAAAACCCCAGGAAGCTATTTTGTTAATATTGACAAACTGATTCTAAAGTTTATATAGAAGGCAAAAGACCAAGGATGGTAAAGACAAAATAGAAAAAGAACGAAGTTGGAGAACTGATACTACCCAACCTCAGGATTTAACATAAAACTGCAAAAATCAAGACAGTGTGGTATTGGTGAAGCAATAGATAAACAAATAAAACAGAATAGTGATCCCAGAAACAGACCCACAAAATAGCGTCAACTGATCTTTGATAAAGGAGCAAAGGATACACAATGGAGCAAAGATATTCTTTTCAACGAATAGTGCTGGGGCAAGTGGACATCCACAATCAAATATAAAAATAAATTAGACACGGACCTCACGCACTACATTAAATAAAATAAAATAATAAAGTAAAATAGAATGCTCAAATACATCAGAGACCTAAAAGTAAAACTCAAAGTTATAAAACTCCTAGGTGACAACAGGAGAAAATATAGATGACTTTGGGTATGGCAATGGTGGCTTTTTTGATATAACACCAAAGACTATCAATGAAAGAAATAATTGATAAACTGGACTTTGTTGAAATTAAAATCTTCCACTCTGTGAAAGTCAATGTCAAAATATGATAAGCCACAGACTGGTAGAAAATATTTTCAAAAAGACACATGTAATAATGGACTGTTATCCAAAATATAAAGCTCAGCAGTAAGAAATTAAACAACCTATTTAAAAAGTGGGCAAAAGACCTGAACAGACACTTCACTAAGAAATATATACAGATGGTGAATAAATACATAAAAAGATGCTCAACATTATATGTCATTATGGAATTGCAAATTAAAACAATGAGATATTATTGTGCATCTATTAGAATGGTTAAAATCCAAAACCTGGACAACACAAAATGCTGGGAAGGAGGTGGAGCGGTATGAACTCTCTTTCATTGCTGATGGGAATGCAAAATGGTACAGCCACTTTGGAAGACAGTTTGGCAGTTTCTTACAAAACTAAATATAATTTTACAACATGATCCAGCAATTGTGCTCTTTGTATTTTCCAAAATATGTTGAAAACTTATGTCTACATAAAAATCTGCACATGAATATTAATAGCAACTTTATTCATAATTGTCAAAATCTGAAAGTAACCAAAATGTACGTTAGTAGGGGAATTGATAAATAAAATGTGGTACATCCAGATGATGGAATATTATTCAGTGTTTAAAACAATGAGCTATCAAGCCATAAAAAAACATGGAGAAACTATAAATTTAGATTACTAAAATGAAAGGAGTCAATCTGAAAAGGTACATAATGCATGTTTCCAACTATCTGAAAAGGTAAAACTATAGAAAATGTAAGAGGATTAGTTGTGGTCCAGGTTTTGGGGAGAGATGAATGGACAGAGCACTGAGCTTTTTGAGGGTATTGAAATTACTCTGTATCATATTCTGATGGTAAATCATGTCATTATATATTTGTTTAAACCCATAGACTGTACAACACTAAGAGTGAACACTAATATAAACTATGAACTTTTGGTGATGATGATGTGTCAACTTAACGTTCATCAAGTACCATAAATGCACCACTCTAGTGGGCAATGGAGGAGACAGTGCATATGTAAGAGTAGATGATATATAGGAAACCTCTGTACCTTCTGCTCAATTTTTCTGTGAACCTAAAATAAAGTTGGTTTTAAAGAAATGCACAACCAACTAAACAAACAAACAAAAATAACCCAGTATAGCAAAAATGAAGAATGCCTTCTCTGGACTCATGAGTAGACTCATCAGTAGCCTACAACTAGGGAAAGAAGCAGTGCCCTAGAAGGTACATCAATAGATTCTTTCCACACTGAAGTGCAAGAAGTAAAAAAAGTGAACACAGTAAAACAAAACCATGAGACAATAGCAAAGTGTAACATAGTTGTAATTAGACTATTACAAGATAGAACTCAGCAAAAGAAATATTTAAAGTAACAATGGTTAAGGACTTTCTCAAATTATTGCAATAAACCACAGATTCCAGAAGCTCAGACAACAAGAAACAGGCTAACTAGTAAAAACCAAACACACACACACACACACACACACACACACACACACACACCCTAGGAGTATCATAGTTCAACTGCAGAAAACCAAAGACAAAAAGAAAATCTTGAAAGAAGCTGAGAGGGTTTGGGGAAGAGAGTGAGTCACTTACCTATGAACAAGGATAAGAAAGTAAAAGAATTGCAGCTGACTTCTAAAACACTATTCAGGCAACAAGTAACTAGAGTTCAAATATTGGAAGCATTAAAAACCAAAACAAAACCCACATACCTAGATTTCTACATTCAGTGAAATTATTCCTCAAACATGAAGTAAATATAAAGACTTTTCAGACAAACAAAAACTAAGGGAACCCATTGTCATCAGACCAACCTGCAAAGAATGTTAAAAGGAGTTCTTAAGACACAATGAAAATTATGTAAGTAAGATACTTGAATACAAATACTTTCCTATATGAAGCAAGAAGGTAGATCAGAGAAAGAATGAATGAAAGTAAAAAAAATCTTTATCTTTTTTATTCTAATTGATCTAAAGGAAAACAGTTTAAAACAAAAATAGGAACAAGGTATTGCGTGATTAAAACATACACCAAAGTGAAACTACTGACAGTATTTAGAGATGAAAAAGAGGAATTGGGAAGTTTCGTTTTTGTTATAAGATACCTACACCTCACTTGAAGTAGTATGGTATTGTTTAAAGGTACACATCGATTAATTTAAAATACCTGTCTCTAATGAGATCAGTATTGGAAAAAAAAATGGCTATCTAGGACTGGGGCAAGTAATACAGAAGATAAATCAGGAGCATTTTGTAGTTCTAGAAAGTAAATATTGGGGTTCCCTGCTGGTGTAGTGGCTTAAGGCTTCAGCGCTGTCAACGCTACCACCTGGGTTCGATTCCCAGCCAGGAAACTACCCACATAAAAAAAAAAAAAAAAAAAAAAAAAAGTAAATATTTGCTAAAATCAAAAACCAGAAAACACAATGATGAGGTGGTATGACTCAGGGACAAAGGCACCAAATGAAGAGCTTCCAAAGCCCTAAGCTGAAACAAATTGAGTAACAAAATTAATAAAATAATATTGAATTGTAATAAAAATATTAAATTGTATCCTGAGTCCATACTACTATGAATAAATGATTGAGTAAAAAAAGAGTGGGAGAGTAGACAAATCTTCTGAATAGAGGAACTTCAAACAATTTATGGATCCTCTGCCCCAAAGTGGAGCAGAAATCCCCTTTCTTACATGGAGGCTACACATAGTGATTTGTTTCCAAAGAATAAGTATGGAAAGGGGAAAAAAAGAATAACTTCTAAGTGGACAAATCTAACAAACATTGCAGATAAGTGATCATGATAAATACCAATAGTGATTTGTAATGCTTTGCAATTATTCTGTTACAGTTTTATTCTGTACCCCTATTCTAAAATTAAGATCACTGGAAGAAAAAGAAAAATATTATTTTTAAGTAAATATGTTGCTTCCTTTCTTCTCTTTCAACTTGTTTTTTGGAAGGTATGGGAGAGTGATTCTTTCCTTTGCTTCAGTTTCTTAAACATTTGTAGATATACAATATAGTTTAAAGAGAATAGTAATGAATATGAGGAACTATAGGAATCCAAATTTGACCACAGAGCCTCATCCTTTCCTGTGTAAAATGAGGAGTTCTAGATTAAGTGGTTTTTAGCCAGTCTGTGGCTTCTATAAGGCCCTGAAGTTGTTTGTAAAATAAGCTATTGTAAAATAGACACTTTTCTGGGGTACAAGTTTATGGTTTTGATCAAATTGAAGTGGACAAGATCTTGCCCTGGGGATTTCGGTAGTTTGGATAGTCGTTTTGTGGAGACCTGGAAGATGGTAGTCACTAATGTTTACAAATATTAGTAAGTACCAAACTGAGTTTTCAAAGCACCATTTGAGTTCTGACAAAAGTTATTATAGTTAGATTATAGCATAGAATAGAATCTGAAAGACTTCACAGTTGGTTGGCAAGAATCATGGAGTCCATGTTAGTTAACCCCTACTTTATCAGTGAAGGAAATCAAGACTCAGAAGAATAGATTTCAAAAACACCAAAGGATCTCAGCTTAGAGTGTTACACTCACAGTCCACAACGGTGAGCTCTATTAATCTAAAAGAATGTCAGTGCCAGTCTAAGCAAGATGAACTACATATTAAATTCATAATTTTAATGTTTCCTCATTCATGCTTTCATTTTCATTCATCATTCACTTACGCATTTAGTGAATAAGTTTCTAATGCATGCCAAGCACAGTGTGAAATGCTTTTGATACAGAAAAAAAATATATATATATACTATGTAACATTACATATACCACATGTATATACACCATGTATGTACCATTTTATATTTCATATATACTACATATATACTGTATATATAGCATATACTCCATTTCTTGATTGCCTATTAAGTGTTTTAGCTTTTTTAAATTATTAAAGCATTTTAAAGACCTAGTAACATGGAAACTCAGAGAGATTACATTACTTTTCAATAACATGGAAACTCAGAGATTATGTTACTTTTAACTTACTCTATGGTTAGTAAATTGCAGATTTGGCTTTAAACTCAGGTCTGACTATCCCCCAAGAGACCATATTCTCTCACCTTCTTTACTTCCTCGCCATAAGATCTGCCCATAAAGAACTTGGAACTTTTTTGTAAAAATAGACACAAAATACAGTAATAGACATGCCAACAACAGCAATTTAAAAATACCCAGCAATATTAGTGAACATAAATTCAACGAATAATTTATTGAGTGTTTATCTCATTACTCATACTTTTTTAGGAAGTGGAAAATGCAAGTTAGGAGAGTTATACTGGAAGTCATATACTCTATGTCAAAGTTTTGGTTTTGTTTTTAATTAGAATGACAAACTTTAAAGCCAGAGCCAACCTGCAGATTATGAGGTATTGCTTCCCAATTTCCTGGAAAATACGTGCCTTGCAACACAGTGTGCCTGGACCAGGATCACACAGGGACCAAAGCTTGATTGAGGAGCGTTGACAGAATTCAAGACTTCTGGCCCCACAGTTTATTCAAGATGCTATTTTTTTTTCTAGTTTCTCTTGATCAAATATCAGCAAAATGGGACCATAAGAGGTTATTATTTATGCCTTTTGTTCTGTTTTACTTTATAAATATATTAGTGTTCTTAAACTGTTGCTCAATTTTCTTCCTTAGATATTAAATAGGATAAAGTTCACCTATTCTTACAATAAATAAAAAGACATTTCTCTTTGTATAATGTTTAATGAAATCCTTAACCCTTTATGTGTGCACATGGTATAAGCCTATAAATTTAACAAAGGCAGGGAGATGGCTGATGGCGAGACAGCAGTGTCCTGGAGCTAGCTTGTACTTGCCCTGCTCACAACAGTGGGTTATTATATTTTCAGGAATTTTGCACCAATTGTTAAAATAGACAATATTAAATAAACAAAGTATATAAACTTATAACTAAGTAAATAGCATTGCAAATGAAAGCAAAACATAATCAAAATTCATCAACTTAATTATTTTATGATTATCTGTGCCCTTCAGGTTTATACTAATTGTATTTGTGAGGTAAAACTACTCCTTATAAGAAAGTGCTACTACCCATCTGTTCTCAACTCTACAATCAGTAACATTATTGTCATAGTTTGAAGTTGACCATGGTGTAAATATTTCCACCATGGAAACTGACATATGCTATAATTTAGGGATTTTGTTTTTCGCCAAGAAAAACACGTATCAGCATATTACTGGGAATAGAAGAATGTCACGGAGTCAAGCCTTGTTTGATTCTATGATCTTGTGCTTATGTGAAACTACTGTTGTACAATAGCATATCCCAATTTGGTATATTCTGTGTAAAACTTCCAAATAGATTTGAGTCTCAGCAACTTGGGAATGAGGTAAATGTGATACCTGCAGCCATTGCAAGCTACTTGAAACTATGAGGGGATGGACATGTGAAGGCTGAAGCCAGCATGTTGAGAATGACAGAGAAGGAAGAGAACTTCAGCCCTTAATGGTGTTATTGGACCACTGAATTAATTAATTCTGGAATCATCCTTCAGAAATCTTGTTATGTAAAAAGTACATTATTTTAAAGCCACTTTTAATTGAGGTGTCTATAACTTGGAGCAGAAGGTAACCTAACTAATATACCAATTATAGTTTTTATAGATAAAAGTCAGCTAATTTCTACAGCCAAGACCGGAAAGTTCGCTTAAGGTCTTATTAGCACTTCTATTTTAAAGGCTTGTCCCTTTTTATTTTTAATTTTAAGCACAACTTTGACTTAATTATAGCCTCCAGTATATGAAAGTGTTATTTGAACCTAGGTTCTTTATGTGAAACAAAACTAGAAAGAAACTGTTTAAAAAGTATGAACACTCCAAATATATATTCATTTAATAATGAATACTAATGTCTAGGGTGAAAATCTGATAATAACTTAAAATAAACATAGTTTTTCTTAGCAAAGGAAGTGACATCAGAATCCAGTTACTCAAATATTCACTAGGCCTTTCTTGTTTTTGGAGGTTGTTTATAGCTATAACATACTTATTGAATATATTATCAGTAATCATTGCATCCAATTATAAGCTGCTAAGTAGCATATAATTAAAATATCATTCTTTCAATTCCTTGGAAATTCTAATACTTTTAAAAACACCTATTTATATGATTTTGTACTATTTTGAAAAAGTGACCCATTAACAGAGAAATTTCAGTTTGATTGAAGAAGAAATCAACACTCTAACTCAAAAACCTCTGAAAAGTGTCACACAAAAATAACCCCAACTGGTACAAAAGGAATGATTACAGGGAATGAGGTGGTCATTCCTTCTATGCAGCAGAGGGACAGAGAATAGTAAAATAGATTTCTATGCTAATCATTCTAACAAAATCAGTGACATTAGAAGTGTTAGAAATCCACCTACAGTCTGAATTCCAATATTCCAGTGAAAGAAAAGAGAGAGAGATGATGAGTATTAATAAATAATTTGGAATAGATGAACAGTAAAATAGTAATAGATAACACAATATTATTTAATATTTTGCTTTTTTATCTTGTGAGATATCAGGAATCCAGAGGGCTACTGAAGAAATTCTTTGCAGTGTATGGGAAGTATAAAATAATGTATTACCCTAAATTTAAGATTATTCTGTAATGGATAGTTAACATAGTTTCAGTGTAATACTACAAAGGGTGCCAAAAATATGTATATACATTTTAAGAAAGGAAAATGTTGTACTAAAATCATAATACACTATATATTCCAATAACAAAAGATAAATACAAGTCATATTTGACTTCTGCAATTATAAGAGGTGCTCAAAGTGGTTACCATCAGCGTCCAGAGACTTCTGATTATGGCAAACTACTGCTTGAGCAACATTGACCAAAGTGTCCACTTGTATCACTGCACATGCCACATCAATTTCTTCCTAAAGTACCACCAGTGTAGCCGGTTTTCTATGATACACACATCCTTTAAGGTCCCCCACAGGTAGAAGTCAAGGGATATTAAGTCAGGGGGAAACTCAAACAACATTCTCAAATTTCAAATACCACTTCAAAATGGTCTTGCCTTCCTTGAAGGATAACCATGTTTCCGCCATTTTCTTTGACTGTCCTGTCTGTTGCATGGTGACACTAGCATTCATTTGATTAATGCCATCTTTGGAAAAAATGTACTACACATTGCTACTGTAATGCAATTCAACTTTGAAAAGTAATACATAGATAACATCTCTTTAAAATGTGTATACATTTTTTGGCACCTTGGTATATAATTGGCTCAATGTCTATTAAAAGGCAAATGTTTTCATGTGTATACTCATTCATATGCATTTCGAAAAAAAATCGATTTGGTATTTTAAAGTAACAATTGAGAAATTTATGTTAGTGAGCATGCATAAACACTAACATTGGGCAAAATATATGACAAAACTGTGTTCAGACACTGGACCACAAATAGTGCAAGTCTATAATCATTTAAAGAAGGAAAAGTTATGAAGCGTGTCCCATGATTGTTCTGACTCTCTGCCTGGGCATAATTTCTTAAATTGTGACAGAGGGAGTTGAACCCTAAGCAGAACATGGAGTTCCTATTGAAGTTAGGGAAGAAAAGAAAATTAAGAGTTGCTGAAGCAGCTGGGATCTGTTGGAGAGGATACCAGAGAGGAAGGAATTGAGCTGAGGAGTATTTCAGAAGTTGCAGAGATGCTTCTATCAAGTCTCAGGCAATGGGCTGAGCTTCTCAAGCTCAGCAAGAGACTATGTGAAGCTTACAAGCAAGCAAGTGCTACACAGATGAGAACAGAACAGAGAGCCTGATGGTTGTGTACTTTTGGGAGACACTGATGTTCCAAACCTAGACAGAGTGGAGAGATCTTCTTGATATCCTGAGCATTCAGCTGAAACATCAGAAAGATGATGTCTTAAGAGGATAGATCATATCCAGAACAGCTTTGAATATGGCCCAACACAAATTCTTTTTTTCTTTTTCTTTTTTTTTTTTTTTTTTTTTTTTTTTTTTTTTTTTTTTTTTTTGCTTTTTGGTATGTGGGTAGCTCCCTGGCTGGGAATCGAACCCTGGCCGCAGCGCTGACAGCGCCAGTGCTGAAGCCTTAAGCCACTACACCATCAGGGAACTCCCTAACACAAATTCTTAAAACAGTATGAGATTTTTTCTGACCTTTTTCTTTTTTAAGCTCATAAGCTATCATTAGTGTTAGTGTATTTCATGTGTGGCTTCCCTGTCAACATGGCCCAGGGTAGCCAAAAGTTTGGACACCCAGATCCTAGAGTAAGAATCAGCGCACTACCTCTATAAAGGACCAGAGAGTAAATATCTTAAGGTTTCTGGTCCATATGGTCTCTGTTGTCACTATTCAACTGTGCTTTTGTGATATGAAAAGATCCATAGACAACACATAAATGAATGGGTGTGACTGTTCCAATAAAGCTTCAATTACAAAATAACCAGGTATTAGCCAGGCTTGATCCACAGGTCATAATTTGTTGACTCCTGTCCTAAAGTAAGGTCTACTCTATACCTACATTTGAAAGCCTAAAACTAAACATTGATAATATCCAGAGAAGATATAGAGTTTATAGGTTAAGTCTCACCAAATCAGAGAGTCTTGGGAAACATGTTAGGCACTACACAGATATGTCCTAACAAAACATAAAGCTAAGCTAATACAAGTTGAAGGTAATTAGTCAGTAATTGAGCTGCTTGTTGGAACAAAAATCCATAATCTTCAGAGAAATAGCAACATCCAGTATATTTAAATCATATCACCTAAAATACCCAGTGTAAAATAATATAATTACAAGATAAGAATAAATCAACATACTTTGAGATAGCCCTGAGGTTTGATTTAGCACACAAACAACTTAGGGAGCTATTATGAATAACTTCAAGGGTAAAAGGAAAATATAGTCTTAGTGATAGACAGATGAAGACTCTAAGCAGAAAGAAGAAAATTACAAAAGGACACATATAGTCTACAATTAAAATGTGCTATAATTGAAACCTTGAAAATCTATTACATGAACTTAAAAGAAGACTGAAGAGAGGAGAAGAAAGTATTAATGGATTTAAAACAAACAAACAAAGATTATTCAATATGAAGACAGTAAAAATTGAAGAAAAATCAACAGCATCTCAAGAGCATATGAGACAATATCAAAGGATGGTATAAATGTTTAGTTAATATTCCAGAAAAAAAAAATAAAATGAGAATTGGTGTGAAAAATATTTAAGTAAGTAATGGTTAAAATTTCTCCAAAGTTTATGAAAAACATTCACTAACAAATTCTTAGGAAACCCAGAAACACTAAGCAGAAAAATGCAAAGGAAGTCATACTTAAGTATGTCAAAATACATAAAAGTCAAAAATAAATAAAAAACCTTGAAAGCCACCAGAGAAAGTAGGAAAAGTTTATTCAGGGAACAATATAAATTATGGTTGGTTTTGAGCTAGAAAAATGGATGTCATAAGGCAGTGAAATGGCATCATTTAAATAGCAAAAGAAAAATCAAAATTAACTAAAAATCAAGCAAAACAAAACATTTTTAGAAAAACAAAATGTGGAAAATTTGTTATTAGCAGGCCTGCATTAGCAACAACAAAAATGTTAAAGAAAATTTTTTCAATTAAAAATAAATTATTCCAGAAAGGAACTAATAGATAAATAAAGTAATAGAGAGCACCCGAAGTGATAAATAATTGGGACGAAGCCAGAGTAGTATTCAGAGAAATGTATAGCTTTTGACATCTATATTAAAAAAAAAAAATTTAAAATAAATAATGTAAGTACCTGCATAAGATAATAGAAAAAGTAGAGCAAACCAAAGCCTGAGTAAATAAAAGGAAAAAAAAAATTAAGGGAGTGGGTGGGAGAAGAGGGAAGGGGTGGGAGAGGAAGGGAGAGAGCGAAATATAAGGTGATGGAAAAAGAGCTCACACTGGTTGGTGAACACGTGATGCAACAAGCAGACGATGCACTGTAGAACTGTACACCTGGAATCTATGTCATTCTTGCTAACCAACATCACCCCAGTAAGTCTAACAATAAAAAAAAGAAAAAATTAAGATACAAGCAGAAATAAACATTCAAGAAATTAATCAAAGCCAACTGTTGGTTCTTTGTATATAATTAACAAAACTTATTAAATCTCTAGCAAAACTAATTAAGAAAAAAAGAAAAAAATCACAAAAGCCAATAGCAGAAGTAAAAGAAAGAATATCCAGTAGACCCTAAAGACAGCACCAAGATAAAATGGGAATACTCTGAGCACCTTCGTGCCAATAAATTCAACAACTTAGATAAAATTGTCATATTCTTTGAAAAATGTAACACCATAATTGACTCACAGAAAAATAGAAACTTTTAAATAGCTCTAAGTTTAGTAAATAAATTGAATTTGTTATCAGAGACCTTCCCAAAGGAAAAACTCTAGGCATGATAATTTCACTGGTGAATCCAATTACACAGACAAGCAAGAAATACAACCAATCTTACATAAATTCTTTAACAATACAGAGAAATGAAGAACTTTGCCCAAAACAGTATAAGAAGCCAGCATATCCCTGATGCCAAGATGTGGTTAAAAAAAAAAGAAAGAAAAGAAAAGAAAGAAAGAGAGAAAGAAAAAAAAGAAAAGAAAATATAAGAAAAGAAATTCATAGCGACGTCTTTCATGAACATAGGCATAGATGTAACACCCTAACAAAAATTTTAGCACATCAAATCTAGCAATAGATAAACTAACAGATGATGACTAAGTTGTTTTACCCCATATATTTAAGGTTTCTTCAAAATTTGAAAATCATTTTAATTCACTATATTATCAAATTAAAAGAAAAAAATCATATGATCATCTGAAGAGATGCAAAGGAAGTGACAGAATTTAACATCTTTTTATTATAAATCTAGGAAGAAATAGATCTCCCTCAGTCTGACACAAAGCATCTACAAAAAACCTTCAGCTAACATCCTACTTAACAAAAGATTGAATTGTTTCCTCTTGTGTGAGGGAAAAATAAATTTTGCTTTTGCCAGTTTTATTTACTATTATGGAGGCTCTAGTCATGGTGACACATCTAAACAATCAAACAAACAAATAAAATAAGTAATAAAGTTTGGAAACATATAAAGTAAACCAAAGAAATTCATAAGGGATTTACAAAAACAACCTAATAGAATAAATAAATTTAGCAAGGTCACATAGTATCCAAAAAATAATCCATTCTCTTTCTGTATATTAGTAATGAACAAATAATGTTATTTACAATAGTATAAAAACAAAACTAGAAAGTACTTAAGAATAAATTTAACAAAAGATAGACAACTATATTGAAAAACTGTTCACAAAAATTTAATCATGTGTTTTAGTGTCTGATAGTCTGGGTTAAAAAAATCATAATTATATCATCTACAGCTCTTCTGCAACTTATTTCACTTAACTTAGACTCAGTTTCATTACTAAAATGCACTTTGCAGCTATGTTGTTAATAGAATTAGAAATATAATATGTAAAGTAATTTGCATAGAGCCTGTATGTGACAGAAGCTCAGCAAATGGAAATAACTTCATTATTGTAATCATTATGAGTAATAAGATACAGAGATGCTTGTGTTTATTCACTTAATAATAAAGAAATTCTAGGCAAGGCTTTGAATAAGAAAACAAAATATAATTGATTTCATGAGTGAAGATGGATTTTTACAATATTGAGAAAACAGGCTTCTTTAGCCCTGTATGTACCAATAAATTCTGAGGATAAAAAGTTGTAAAACAATGTATGGATAGTAAACACACTAGTGCCTATTTTATTCCAGACCTCTTCAAAAGTGTCAAGTCACTTAATATGAGGGATATCAATAAGAGGGATCCTTTTCCTAAGAAAATGAGAGCATGTCCCAGGACTTCTAAGGGGGCCCATTGGTTCCTGGACCATACAACCTAAATTCTCACATTTCCAAAAATCACAATTGCCGTTGTTCTTTGGAATAATGACCTCAAGCATCTTATTTCATTCCCTCAAAAGCAGAGACTGAAACAAGGAGTTGGTTGATGGTAACTTCTTTGGGTGATGATCCCAGGAAGCAAAAACAAAGGAATAGAAGAAATAAGACAGGAAAGCAGTTGGAGTCAATATAAAGTCATTTATCAAGCTTGCTGCTATGGGCACTGGGAGCTTGTTTCCACCACACTCTACCGAGAAATATACAGAATGCCTCCCAGAATTTTCTACTAACAAAATGAAGACTATAGAGTATTTATCCACAAGTTCATTAATTGAAGATTATTTGGGGGAGCATTACTTTCTCTAACATTCTGCTTAGCCAGGCTGTGGTTGTACTAGGCTGAGCAGATTCTTGCAGCATAAAAGAAAGTTTTGAAGCAGAATGCAAATAGACACACAATGAATTTGAGATGAGACTCCATTAATGTGTGGTGGGTCACAACTGGCAAGGAATTGCCCTGTATAGATGAAGCTAAAATCAGAGATGAGCCGAGGAGATAATGACGTCAAACTGAACAATCTATGACACCAAGCTGGAACACGCAGGTTAGGTTTTGTTTACCAATGCTGGGAATTAGATAATATATTCTGGAAAGATTTTCATAAAAGAACAATTATTAAATTAGAATATTTGATTGTTATATAGAAAAAAAATTGCTGTGTCCAAAGATCATTTTTCAAAAGTTTATGAAAATGGAAGGAGCTCAAAAGAAATTTAGAGATCAGAAATACGATGTAACATCAGAGTCTTCTAATATCCAGATTACCTGTACTATATGAGGGCTGTTCAGAGAAAAATCTAGCCATATATGCCTCTATTTTTCATATTACATGACTGGATACTTTCTGGACAGTCTTCATATAACCAAGTTTACATAACTAATTTAGAAGTCGGAAACATTCTCTATATTCCTAACCCATAGATTTTTTTCTATTCAAACAAAATAAAAATCCAAGGAGTGGACCCTGCTACTTTGTTATAAATCATAGATCATTAGTGCCCATGCTATACTGTCTGTATCCACATCATCTATTTGCCTGAATCAATCTTGACTTGCAAACAGGTTAAATGGAAGGGTTCTCTCTCCCATCATTTTTTTGGGGGGCTGCATTAAGGGAAATGAAACCAACTACAGCCTGTAGAAGTCATACACCACTTAAATCTGCCTTCTGATCTCCTAAGTGTGCCCCATCTGAGAGACTGAAAACAAAGGTTTGGCTGTTATGCAGAAAACTCTGGTTTGTTAATTAGTTCTGAAGAATAGAATAGTCTTGTCTTTTCACACCTCTCTTTCTCCAGTGAAGCCAAAAACCTTTCAGGGGCCATTAACACATTCCCCAAAAGGAACTCTGCACCCTTGAAAACCATTAGTATAAATTTTAATTTTTAGTTTGGATTAGGTAGGTTAGAAAACAATACTCTGATATTTAAAAATTAATAACTTTTCTAGATATCAACAGAATAACATGAACATTTTTATGAGAAACATTACATTTAGAACAATAGCAAAAATATAAAATACCATATTTGGAGAGGACTTAACAAGAGAAGCACCAGATGTATGTGAAGAAGACCACAACACTTCAATGAGAAATAAAGTAGACCTGAATAAATGTAGAAAAAGCAGTATCTTGATGAAAACACTCAATAATGTAAAAATGTCAGTTCCACAAAATAAACGTACAAATGCAGTGAATTCCAATCACAATTCTGGTGATTTTTATTTTGTTGTTAGAATTTAACAAAATGATCTGGGGAAGTAAGTGGCCAAGAAATAATTGAAAAAATTTTTTCATTTTCAAATATTAAAACATGCTCCAGTGTTATTATAATAAAACTGTATCATAAATAAGAATGCAAAGTAAACAAATGAATCAATCAAACAGAATAAAAATCCAAGGAGTAAATTCTGCTACTTGGTGTTAATAAATCATAGATCATTAGTGCACTTACCAGTGAGAGAAATAGAAAGGTTAAACAGTTAAATACCAACATAAAACAAAAAATGAGTCCCTATAGTTATATATTTTGCAGAATTTGAAGAAGGCCTCTCTAAATGTAATAGCAAAGGTAAAACCATAATGGAAAAAGCAAATCAGTTTCATTATATAGAATTCTAATTCTCTACATTGAAATTATACTATCTAACATGAATTGAAAAGGCAAACTAGAGGAAATATTTCAATACAAGGCAGTGTTGATCTTCTTAATATATATATTCACATAACAGTGCAAAATAGAAGATCCAAAAGAAAATTAACAAGAGGCACGAATTGGTAATTCCCAAAGAAAGATTGCAAATGGCCAATGCATGTATGAAAAATGCTCAGTGTTGTCAGAAACTAAAGCAAGGCAAATTAAGAATGAGCTGCCATTTTCTGCTGAATAAATTGGCACCTTTTCTTTTTTTTCATTTAATACCAGTGTTGTAGAGGTTTCTAGAAAGTGGGTACCTTCCTGTACTGCTAGCTTTAAATTGTTACTAATATATCATCCTGGAGAAAATGAGGATACTATTTTACAAAAACCTTAAGAACATTCACTGTTTTATGAAGCAGTTTCATTTCTGAAAATTAATCATAAGAAAAACATCAGATGTAGATGGTGTACGAAGTTGTTCATGGGAGCAAAAAACCAACCCATAGAAAATCAATAATGACATGTCCTCTGAGGCTGTAAGCAAATTGAGTTTGCCTAGGAAGCCTTTCACCTTTACTCTGCTCTGAAAACTCCTGCTCAAAAGTAGCACAGGCACCACTCCTGCCTCCGTGACCTTATAGTCTCCCTGTACATAATTCGAGGTTTCCCCTCACCCCACTGCACAAAATCCTTCTTTTTACTTCCCTCACTAGACTGACATCCTTAGGGATGAATCTTTGGGTCCCTGGAGCTTCCTAATGAACACTCAAATATACTAGGAATCATGCTAGCAGGGTGACCAGATGTCCCATTTTACATGGGACAGCAAACAATGGTACTTTTCTGTTTCAAATGGTACGTATGCTCAGCCTACTGACACCTTGGATTTAGCCCAGTGAGACTAGGCTGACCATACGCACCATTTGAAATGGGACAGTACCATTGTTTCCTGTCCTGTTTAAAATAAGACATCTGGTCAGCCTGCATGCTAGGCACTCTCATTTGACATTCCATTTAATCTTCACAAAAATCTTCTGCTTTAGATTCTTTTATCATTGCCATTGTGCAGGTTAAAAAAAACCCTCAGGTTTAGCAATTAGTTAACTTGCCAGATCTATGTTCTTACAACATAGAAGAGCTGAGATATAAGCCTAGGGTAATCTTATTCTATGGCTCAAATTTTTAGTGATTAAAAAGACATTACCTAAAAGAATAATCATATCTAACCTTAATATGAGATAACCATGTCCCAGGCATTGCATTATGTGTTCTATATGTTTCTACTCATTTAAGCTTAATGACAATTCCATGAAATAGATGCTATTATTATCTCCATTTTACACATGAGAAAATAGGCACAGAACAATTACAAAAGTCGCCCAGGCCTTATGGCTAGTGAGTAGCAGAGCTAGAAAGAAGCTACATGCGTTACCCTTTGCTGCCTTGGGAAGCCCCTACCATCTGTGCAATGCTTTGATAATTTATAACATATGCTCAATTTATTTGGTTCCTTTAGAGACAGATCTTTCTTTGAAAACTCTGTAGCTCAAATACGAGACGCCAGAGCAGCAGACACAGTAGGAAGCAGCAGAAATGCCATTTCTAAAGCACGAAGGGCTCATTTCTTCTTAAGCATCCAGTGAATCAGTCCCATCCCCTATCATATGTAGCATATTGAATATCCCACCATATGCAATTTCAGTTCCCAAACACAGCCCAGAGGATGACTTCATCCTCTGTCCCTCCATTGGGCACACAGTCTTATCTTTATACTTGAACATGAAGTCATCGCAGTAGCCTGCTGCTCGTACCCCTGCTCACTACTTCTGAATTTGTAGAATCTCTGTCTTGCACGACCCGGAATAACAGCAACTCTGCACCTGCTCTCAAAGTGTTAAAGTGCCCAATGTTCTCACCAGAAGGAAATCTACAGAATTCATACATGTCACCTAGGATGAAAAACAGGTTCAGTAAAGTTTTATACTCAAAGTTCTGGAGACTAACAAGATTCTATTACATTCGAGACATCTGCAGTTCCACCAACTGCAGTAAAGCAGTTGGTGAAAAATCATATGACTGTAATATGGAGTGTGATGTGGACTTCTTCTAGAAGTGTGACAACCCCTCATGACTGTAGGGCCATGTTACCCAAAATAGATGCTTTCCTTTATTTTGTATTGTTCCATTCAGTAATTCAACATTTATTTGGGACTTACGGTGTGCTAGATATTTTGCTAGGTGCCAGAAATACAAAACTAAGCCAGATGCATTCTTTGTCTTCAAAAACTTAACATCTTCTAGGAAAAGGAGATAGTTAAACAATTGCCATATACATTTCAAATGTTGCAGTAAATAGCTACTAGACAGGAGCTTTGAAGATAATACTGATAGAGTGATCAACTCCACTTGCGGAAATCAAAACTGGTGGGCAAAGGAATTTGAGAAGCAGGAACCGCATGTAATAAGTAGGCATAAAAGTATATAAAAGTAGGCTGTGTGTTGAGAATTGTGGGTACTTTAGTGTGCTGAGGCTGGTGGTATGAAGTGGGAGGTAGATTAAGGCAGAGGAAAATGTGCCACTTTGTGGGTGATGATGTTAAGGGGTATGTAATCTATACATCTTTAGGACATTGCACAACTAGTTACTTTCAGAGAATGGAGGTATAAGGAAATATGAACGTAGAGGCAAAAATAGAAAAATATTTGTTGATAATGCTAACTGTAAGTAGAGGAACGAGAGTGGGCAAAAGGGAGTTTCATTCTTATTCTATAATCTTCTGTATTATTTGAATTTCCACGGTGAGAATGTACGAATGTTTTATGTATGTAATGAAAATAAATAAATAAATACACAGTAAAATATTTTTTTAAATAAAGAAGTAGAGAATAAGGAAGGCCATAAAGTATGATAAGCCCAGGCAAATTAGGAATGAGGAGAGTTGGATAGTATGTGGAGAAAATGATGAGAATTCCCTCAAAATAGATGAGATTATTTTCAATATAACCAAAGACGGAAACCAGTGAATAGATTGTCATAGCACAGAAGGGACTGCAGACAGGGGAGACATTACCTGGGGGTGGCAGGAGGGGAGGGCACGACGGGAAGAGGATTTTACGGGGCTTGGAAGAGGGAGAGTTGGTAACGTCCAAGAGCCAAATGGATTGGAAATGTTGGTTTCATCCTTTTCCCCATTTACTTTTCCACTTTGGACCCTGCATGTATCCCTTCCTCTGCCTCACGGTGTTGTGGATACTTTCAGCAGTTTCCTCCTTTGTCTTCAGTGTTACTGTCCTTCCACTCCTCCTGCCTTTATTCCTCTCACCAGGCTTCTTCTGTTCTCTAAGGCCTCATCAAGTGGAAGCTCTCTAGAGCCCACCTCCTCTGTTTAGGTCTCTTCTCTCTGAATTCCTATAGTGCTTATATTGAACCTCTCTTGTACATGGTTTCCTGTATACTCTACAAAGGCATAAATACCTTGTATAATAATCACCCAAGTGGGGCCTGTTTCCGGGACTCACTTGTAGTTTGTCTTCAGTTAAGTGCATGTTCAATGAAAGAAAGAGTAATGATCAGGGAAGAGAGGACAGAAGGGAATGAGAGCTCTTACTCTCCCAGCTGGTTTTTCTGTAGAAAAACGTTTCATTTCAAAGAAACTCTCAATGCACTGTGGTCTGAAGGGTTACAACTTGCATCATCTATTATGGCTCTGCAATTTTACTAGGTGAAATGAAACAATGGTTATATCAAAAAGTCCACAAATCAAATTCAATGCCTCGTTCCTTAAAAAGAATTGGGGTTTGGGAGATTGCATTTAAAGAAATATTTTAGTTTTGAGACAAATACATGAAAAATCTTGAAACTGTAAAATGCCTTAGAGGTAGTCTCATCTAATCCCCCACAAACCCTCCCCCACCACTCCCATGCCCCCCTCCCCCTGTAGAGATGACTAATTTCAGACCTAGAAAAGGGATATAATTTAACTCAAGACTCTAGATCTCCAGGTCTCAAACATTTAGAAATGTTATCAGTGAATATGACTATAGGCTATAATCTTTCTTCAGATAAGAAAGATCTATTCTGGTCCTTTTGCACCTGGAAAATCTCCTTGATTGCAGACAGACACTTAATTGTTGCTTAAAAGGATGTCATTTACACACACTTCTGACACTGCAAGTATTGGCTACAACATCCAGAAACAGCTGTTTAGTTTCCTCTAGCTCTGAAGTTGCTTCCTGACCCCTTCTCTCCAAAACCTAATCGTCCTTATCACGGTGCTCTTCAGTGAAGATGTGGCTGCTGATAGGATTCAATCCTCCAGGGGTTTATGGCCCCAAAGCTCGGCAAGGAAGCCAATCAAAAACTGCTGTCCACTGCTTACAGCATTCCAACTCTCCTGTCACACCCTATGACCTATCCAGGAGCCAGCGCAATGTCTTGCCTGTCTGTGTAAGCGGTGGCTTGAGGAGTTCTGGCAGGGTTTCTGTTTAGAGCAGTTGGATCTAGCTCTACATGCTTATTAGGGAGATAAAGCTGTTTCCTGCCTCGCATTACTCTTTCCTGAATCAAGAATCTCTAAACATTAGAGCTGAAAGGTATTTTACAGGTCATCTTGCATTAATTCCTCACTCTCCAAGTGTACAGACTAAACCCCAGAGAGGGAAAGCAAACCTCCCTGAATCACACATCTGCAGTGGCAGAAGGTGTTGTCCGTGCTCCGAAGTATCTCCCGCGGTACTCTGCTGTATCCATCAGCAATAAAATGGCAGAGTGGCCACCCTACACAGTGGCCTTAGAGAAACTGAGACACTGAAGTTCGTTTAACTTGTTCAAGGTCATACTTGTATATCTACTTCAGTAGTAGAGCTAAAACAAAAAACAATTTTCACCTAAAGAATATGAGGCCTATTGATTGCATGGGAAAGTGGTTCAGAACTGTGGGGAAATGGTGTGCGTTTTTCTGAAAGCACCGATAACTTCCCTCAGATTTTTAAGAGTCACCATCCACAAAAGGGTAAGTATGTCCTAGGTTACCTGCTCTTCATGGCAGTTACGTTTGTTTTTGTTTTTGTTTTAGTATCTGAAGGTTCTACACAGGAGAAATTTCAATCTCCAATTATTGGAGAACTCTTCCCAATAGTTCATCTTGTTGAAGTGATATTTATATTAATGGTTTACTTTAGATATTATTACTTTACAGAACAGAGGGTTGAAAAAAGAGAGGAGGGTGGATATTGAGAATAGATGAGGCAGCTGTCTAAGCTTTTATGTAGTGCATCTTTACATGTTTATCAGGGAAAACCCTTGGGTTTTTCATCGCCAGTGTAATGGTAATCCTTGCCTCCTTTTCTCTACCTACCTCACACTTCCCCTCCACACTGAGCAACCACCTGCACGTAGGTCTTAATCTTATTCATTTTTGTGGAATTCCTCTATGAATGCAGTTTCTGATAATTATAAAACTATTTTAGAGGATACAAGGTATGATAAAAACATTGGTAAATGTTTAAATTAAAAAAAATTCTTATAGTAAAAGACACATTGCCATTAATCTCCCTCAAAATACTCTTCCTCGCTTTGAACACACTGATCCCATCGTTCTGGCCACTTCCTGAAGCAGTGCTGGGAGTCCTCGTTCATGAGTGTCTTTAGTTGCGCTGCTGCGGCTGCCTGGATGCCCAAATCGATTCAGGTCACACATCGCTTCTAGAATGGCAATTTCTGTCAAATAAAAACATCGCGGTGTGTCCTCATCCAACTTATTCACCAGATCTGACACTGTGTGACTTCTGGCTCTTTCCCAAAGTCAATATGACCATGAAAGGTAAACATTTTGAATCAATTCAGGACATCCAGGCAGCCACAATAGCGCAACTAAAGACACTCACAAAAGAGGACTCCCAGAAATACTTCAGAAAGAGAGGTAAGAACGATGGGATAAGTGTTCGAAGCAAGGGGGAGTATTTTGAGGGGGATTGATGGCAACATGTCTTACTGTAATAATTTTTTATTTAAACATTCATCATATTTCTTATCACACCTCATATTTAATTCATCTGTGTAATCCTTTATGTTTTCAACTACAGTTGGAATGCTTTTCTACATGTTTGAAGTTTGTCCTGATGCTGTTTACTTGACCATTCTTGAACCAGTGTGTTACATAATAGAAAGTTAACTGAAATTAGCATTATCATGAATTTTCAGTCTCTGCTTCATCATGACAAGTGAAATACAAAATGATTTCAATCATTCACAGTATATTTAGTAACATAACCTTCTCCCTATTGCCAGATACACAGAAAGAAAACTAAGCTATGCGTGGCCATTCATGGTTTGTCAGCCTCAGCATTATCGACAATTTGGGCTGGATAATTCATTGTCATGGGGGTTCTTCTGTGCGTTGTAAGATGTTTAGTGGCATTTCTGTCCTCTTTCCACTGGATTCCAATAGGGTGCCTATTCCCCAGGCTATAACAACCAAAAATGTCCAGACATTTCCAAATGTCTCCTGAGGGACAGAATATTCCTTGTTAAGTCTCACTGCCTTTAAGAGAGTCCTTTCCCATGTAAGCTTCGGGGTTCCCATCTATGCAAGGAAGCTTCCTATCTACTCAAGGAGTCTAAGGACCTATATTACTGTCCTTTGGTGTCCATCTGATGTTGTTTTTTTCTGCTGTTATCTTTTGGGTTCTTATTGCTATTTACTATATAAATAGGTCACATTTCTTTTTTTTTAATTGAGTAACTGATATAAACGTAGAACATCAGAGATAGAACTACTCAAGTAGATCATCTCGCCCAAGACACTCATGTACTGGTGTGAAAACTGAGACCAGGGATGAAAAGTGAGTTTCTCAAGGTCAAGCTTGTTAATGTAGGACTAGAAGCAGAATCACTGAATCAGATTTTTTAAACTTTTTCTGCCACAGTTCAATTTTTATTATTGTTTTGGGTTGTCATGTTCAGAAGCATCTATAATTTTACCAGGACCATTATTTCTAGCACTATTATCTGATTGATAAACACCAATTGTGATTTGATACTGGAGTGACTGAATATATAACACACTTACCTGAGTTCATCTTTACATACTCGTATTATCTTTTTTCAAGTTTTATTGTGATATAATTGACATATAACATTGCATAAGTCTAAGGTTGTACAATATAATTTTATGTGTATTCATTATGAAATGATTAATACAAAAAGTTTGGTTTACATCCATCACCTCACACAATTAGACATTTTTATTACCAGATTTAAAAACCAAATTTCAAAAGAAAACATCCTCCCGCTCTAAAACAAATACCAAACAAAAAAACAAGCGTCACTGTTCTAAGCTTTGTTACACATACCTGTTACATACACTTTTTTACTTATAGCTGCATCTCAAGCAGCCACTTGCATGGCTTCATTGGTAAAGTAGTAGAAAGAGACAAGATGGCCACTCCTCTGACTCAATAGTTTTATAAATTATAAACCAAACGAAGTGCCACATGTGGTATACACATGTTAGCATTCAACTATTACAATTACTTGAATTAATCCATTAATGATTTGTTACTCTTTCATACATTCAGAATCATCAGAACAATGTTGGATTTTCAGGACGGATATCCAGAGAAATGCTTTTCCTTAAAGTATACATTAATTAAAAGCAAGGGAAAGAACAATAAGGTGTGGCAGTTTCTCTGTATGTAGTAAACTTGGTGAAATACCTGAAACGTAAGCATTTATTTGGGGGATTGCTATAGCTCATTCCAAATATGGTTTTGCATTAGTAACTAACAAATTATTTTGCAAAGCATGAAATACCATATATAATAAAAAAGGAATCACAGAATGAAACAAAGCTAAAGACAACTACTTTTAAGTATTACTTATATAAAGGGTAAGAGAATTTTCAGAGAAATTACTCTTTTGCTTTTGGTCTACTTGAATAAATGAGGCCATAGAAAAATGGTTAGCCATGCAATGCACTGATAAAGAGCACAGGACATGGAACTAGGGTAGATCTCCCTGATCATTAGCTGTGTAATTGGGGAAAGCTTAATTAACCTTCTTATGCCTTGTGGCCTCGTTTGTAAAATGTGGATGATGGGAATAAAGATAATATACACCTGCCTCACAAGTTTGTTATGAGAATTCAATGAGTGAAAGTATGAAAATCACTTAGGACAGTTTCTGACACCTAAGCAACACCATCAAAGTTTGAGCCTTATTATGTGGCCCTACTGCCACACACACACACACACACACACACACACATTATATATATGTGTATATATATGTATGTGTGTATATATGTGTGTGTGTATGTATATGTGTGTGTATATTCTATATGAGCTTTAAGAAAGGTATATTTCAGAGTGTCTAGGACTGCAAAACATTTGTATGTTATTTGTATGCTCCAGAATACTGAAGTGAGAGATAAATTTGGCTAAGGAATTAAATAAAATCAACACAATAGTGAATCAAAATCAAAATGAGATACTATCCCACACCTGGCAGAATGGCTATCATCAATAAGACAAGAAATAACAAGTGGTGGGTAGGATGTGGAGAAAAGCAAATGCTCATACACTGTTGGTGGGAGTGTAAATTGGTGCAGCCACTGCGGAAAATAGTATGGAGGTTCCTCAAAAATTTAAGAATAGAACTTCCATATGATTCAGAAATCTCTGTTTGAGTTTTTACCCCCCAAATTTGAAAACACTATTCATAAAGATAGGAGGGCTGTCTGGAAAGTATCCATCCATGTAATATGAAAAATAGAGCCATTTAAGTCTGGATTTTTTTCTGAGCAGCATATATATATATACATACACGCGCGCGCACACACACACACACACACACACACACACACATATATATATATATACACACACCCCGATGTTCATTGCAGCGTTATTCATGGTAGTGAAGACATGGAAACAACCTAAGTATCCTTTGATAGATAATTAGATGAAGAAGATGTGGTACATATGTACAATAAAATAATATTTAGCCATAAAAAAGATGAAATATTGCTCTTTGCAGCAACATAGATGGATCTTGAGCAAACCTTGCTAAATGAAATGAGTCATATGGAAAAAGACAAGAACCATAGGATTTCAGTCATGTGTGGGATATAAAACAAAAAGCAATGAACAAACGAGACAAGCAAACCCATAAAAACAGAAAACAGAATGCAGAGGAGGGGAGGGGGAATGAACAGGTAAAGGGGGTCAAATATGTGGTGACACAAGGAGACTAGACTTTGGGTGGTGAGCATCCACCTGAGTATACAGATGTTGTATTATAAAGTTATACATCTGAAACTTATATAATGTTATTAACCAATGTTACCCCAAGAGATTTAATTGAAATTTTAAAAAATACCATTGTTTCAGTAATAAAAAGTCTACAGCAGGATAGGTTAAGATTTGCATTAGGTCACAAAACTAAGAAGTGATTCCAGTTCAACTCACTTGTCCTCTATCAAAGTAATTTCTCTTTGTGTGCAAGTCTCCACTTTCTACGCCTTGCACTGTTGTCTGGAAAATATTTTATTAACTTTATGCATGTGACATTTTAACAAAAAAAAAATCCAAATTCAAAGTTTGGACGTACTTTTCCTATTTTATGGTGGTTAGGAGAGAAAGCTGGAGACTGTTTCAATGAGTTTAAAACATTGAATTTGAGTGCAAATACCATCATTTAATCATCCAATGGTTCATTGTTCTGTCCACAGTAGAAATATAAAAAATCCAGAATGACTAAATATTAAAAAAGTAGGACATACCTGTGCTTCATCAACATAGGTTTTATATCTGCGGGTTAAAAGAAAATATTATGTATGTGAAAAAAATTCTAGAGCTTGCAAAACTACAAATCCAGATATTTTGACATAGCTTTATGAAAATCAGTATTGATTTTGTTGAAAGTCACTTCTGTTATTATACGAAGAATTTGAATTTCATCCCTTGATCGGAAATAAACAAAGAAAAAAAATAATTTAATGTTAAGGAGTTAATTAAGCTGGAGGTATGATACCTTACATAAATATTTACCGACTTGGATTTTAGCCACTAAAAGAATAATTCTTAAGTCATCCCAGTTTTGGAAGTATCTTGTTTTAAAAGCAGAAGAGTAGTGGGCCGGTGCTGTTTGGTGCCTAGGAAACACGTGTCTGATTGCAGTGCTGAGTGAACTCCCCGTGTACTTTTTTAGACGTCTTAGTAGCTTCATCTGCAGGGACATTTGAAGTGTCCGGCAAGCTTTGATAAAAGGTAGATGAACAGGTTGTACAATAACTTGAGGTTAAATGCCTGCCCAAAGGCTCCTAAAGATGATCTGTTAAACATCCACTGTAGGACACACACAAACACTAGCTGGTGGTTTTCTAATATGTCTTCATTTTAAGTAATAGGGGTGTTTTTTTATGAAAAAAAGGTATCATCATTCACAAATTCTGTTTCAACAAGCATTTACTGAGCACTTACCCTGGGTCAGGCACAATGTTTGGTGTTCTACAGTACTCTTGTCTCATTTGGTTCTCACCGCAACAATGCTACTTAAGCATTATTATTATCCTCAAATTACAGATGAGAGACAGAAGCCCCACCTGGTGAAGAACACTAAATAACGTCATTTTTCTAATTGCAGGAACTGCAGTGTGGGGTAGGTAGGTAGGTATCGCAGCTCGAAGGTGGCATCACCATTTAAGATCAGAGATTCGTGCAAATTACTGATAGGGCAGCTACGACACAGTAGCATGCCTTGTGCACCTTGGTGTGGTCAGGGTAAACCTTCCCTTTTCATCTTAATACTGATGTGCTGTAATGAAAAGAGATGACACATGGAGAACTAGAGACAGGATTGTCTAGTAGCACTGACTTCTCTACTCCTTAAAGTTAAGATAGTGAGTTCTTTTGTATACTCTAAATATTCCAGGGACAATTTTAGAAATGTTTACAGTGATAGTAATAATTATAAGATCCCATTCTAGGGATATAAGAAAACTTAGATCATACTAATATGTTCCTACATTTTTTGACAGTTAATATAGCACGGAAGTGATGTTCACAAATTGTGGTTAGGCAGATTACCAAGGTCCATCCAAACCAGAAAATCTGTAATTTGAGATATTATAAAGGATAGTTATGAATGGCTTTCTATTTTTCTAAAAAGAGAGATAAACTTTTACACTAGAGATCAGAAATATGTTACATATAATGGAAAGATGAAGTTCAGGGCTATTATCTTTCCATAGTTCATATTATAGGGATGGCCACAATTGTGGCTTCCCTGGGCCACATTGGAAAAAGAATTGTCTTGGGCCACACATAAATTACACTAACACTAACGATAGCTGATGAGCTAAAAAACCAACAACAAAAAAGCCCTATGCATAATTTTTGTCATGTTTTGAAAAGTTTATGAATTTGTGTTGGGTTGCATTCAAAGCCACAGGCTGCAGATTGGACAAACTTGGTTTCTAATAAAAGAGGTGAAATAATAAAGACTCAAGAAATTAGTCTGGTTTAAAACTACTTGTGCCCTCCTGCTGCTAGATTCTTAGCATCTCAGAGTAAACTTCTCCAGGACTCGTTTTCTCAATGGTAAGAAGGATAAAATAAATTTTACCTGTCTCATATGATTAGCATAAAGATTAAATGAGCACCTGTATAAAACAGTAGCTAGAATCTAGCACAGAATAAGTCTCAGTAAATATTTTTGATTGTTATTGCTACTGCTATCATTATAATGGTATTGTACATCAAGAAAGCTTTTGTATTATTACAGGGAGCTGACTCCAGAACTCAGTAACTGCCCCTAACGAGTGACAAAAGGAAACTAATCTATTTCTGTGAGGATGTGAAGGCTATGAAAATTCTTATCTTGATATTTCTAAAATATCACAATAAATGAATGGGCAACTCTTTTAAGGAAAGAGATAAAAGAGGAATTTCAGTGGGACAAACATGGCATGAATGAGAGATCAGGAGAAGGCCCTACTGAGTACTGGAAACATCTTTCAGGAAGCCAGAGATAAGGGTGTATGAGAAGTGATTTGCAGTCACACGAGAACATATATAATTTTAAAACTGGGCAGAGAATGTACAAACCAGTAACTATTTGGATAATATTTACTTTTTAAAATATTCTTTTTAATGGCTCACAAGTTTACAAGGCCCAGTAGAAAGAAGCCTAGACTTGAATTGCCGATGTGAAGTCCGATCATTTTCTTGGATCAGTTGCTCATTGTCTCTGTACTCATGTTTCCCTTTTGCAAGAAGGGGTGCTCATGCCTGGTACACTATCATGTTCAGTGACATTGAAGGCATCTTTGAATTTGATGTTAGGCATTTTTCTTTTCATTTTTCTTCTTCTTCTTCTTTTTTGGTCTAATTTTCCCAAGCAGATCAATACCACATTCATGGCTTACCCCTAACAAGTTCTAAGAAGTTGAGTAAGTGAGTACCCTTTCTATAGATTTGAAATTCCTGAGTGTGAGTACATTATTTTATGGAGACTTAGACATCCATAATAGTTAAGGGTTGGCCAAAGAATTTTTCTTAAATTTGTATTTGGGACCTGTGGTGGAGGGTTAGTCCTGCTGAATTGACTTTTGGGGGTTCCTTGGTTCTGGAACTCCTTTTTGTGGGTTGGGTCCTAACCTTCGCATGGATTTCTTGTTGTTTTAGTAGATTCCCCGGTAAGAATGAAAGGTTTTAACTGAATGTGAAACATCAGACAGAAACTATAGGGAAGATTTATTGACAATGAATCTCAACTTTCCTAAAGTTCATGTGAAACTAACTTCCTTGTCAGCCAAAATGATTCAGATTTAAAACCCTCTAGGGGCCTCTCTAGGACTTTAGAGCATTAGAGAGCTTTACCCTTGCTGTCATAGATTATCTCTCCATTGTTTCTTGACTTGTTGAGAGGAAGATTTGATTGGTAAATCACCTCTTCCCTAGGGCCTTAAATTCTTTACTCATTCACAGATAAGTAGAACTCTGACAATGCATTCCACAAAGCTTTCTGCCTTGCATGGCTCCCAAGGCAGTCAGCCTGTGCCCTGCCAAGAGTGTAAGGAGTAGGGCAGATGCCACAGGGACTTGCCAAAGGAGCCAGTCCAGGTTGTTCAGCGCTGGGGTTACCGTGGCTGCTCCTCTGTTTGTAACTATAGTTAAAGAATCAGGATTGAATAGAGCAAAAAGCACAGGCTTAAGTTTAAGTCTTAGCTCTGTCATTTTAAACACGATCTTGGGAAACAACCAAACTGTGTCTTTCTCTTCTGTAAAGTCCACTAAATATTTTCTGTCTCAATGTTACTAATAATATTAGAAATAATGTGTGTACAAAGAATAGCAGAAAATTAATAAATCACATCATTAACAATATGTGCTGAGCACTGACTAAAGCAGTGTGTACCAGGCATTGTGCTATGAATTTTCACATTGCATCCTTTTGCAAGCTACAAGGTAGGTGCCATTGTCATTTTTATTTTGTAGATGAAAAATACTAGGCTTGGTAATTTCCCTCCAGCGACCTGGTGGATAGTGTAGCCAGGACTGGGCCCGGGCTGACTCCAAAGCCTACCCCATATCCCTAAACCCTTTTCACTGTTGCTGTTTCATGGCTCAATCCAAAGGTCTATACAGAAAATGAGTAAGACGATGGCTGCCAGTCTAAACAGGGATAGAAAGGAGATGCAGAGGGCAGAATTGTTAGAATAAAAGTAGTTTCCAAAATCCAGTTTCTTTTAGCTTAAGGCAGAGAAAAGCCAGGAAGGACACCCACACTATAGTCATATTTCGGTCACACGGTCATCAGTTATGTACAGGAGAACTTAGAGCTTGGCCGCTTGTTATTGTTCTCAAAAGAGCAGGAAGCAGAGGCTCATCAATGGATCATGTCTTATCTAAAGTCACACAAGGCCATTGTTGGAGGAACTAAGGCAGAAACCGAAGTCTCCAGTGTGCCCATCTACCACACCTCATGCAACCCCTCTGGGAAGGACCTGAGGTCCTCACACCTTAGTGTGAGTTAAAGGCCCTTTGTTATCCCCTGTCCCTAAGAACATTTCTCTTGCTTTATATTTGGAAAATCAAGCTACATTGATCCTCTTTCAACTTACCAACCAGATTTTACTTACACAGTGGGTTAGTCCTATGCAATCAGCTTAAAAAAAAAAGGGTGTCACAGCGGGCAGTGGGAAAGTGGCCAGCATGCAGGGGTGTGTGTGTGTGTGTGTGTGTGTGTGTGTGTGCCTCTGAGGGTGTATGTGTGTGGGTTTCTGTTCTGCTCTGACTTTTAAAGGGTTAAGCTGTGAGGTCACGTTGGCTCCTGCTATTTCTCCTCTTACAAGGTTCTTTTTCTGGCTTTCTATGTGACAATATTGAATTAACTTCTCAAACCCCAGTTCTCATCACTTCCCTTATGAAGCCGCCCACAGCTGTTTCTTCTGCTCTCTAGACAGCTCAACACTTAGATAATAACATCTACCCTCTGTCCAGATCTTAGTTTAAGTATCACCATCTCAAGGAAGTGCCTTGATATCGGGTTCAGGCCTTCCTAATGTATGCATTCAATGTGCCCTCTCTTCTCGTGCACTTACCGCAGGTGCTGGACATCACAAGATGCTGAGAGACCACAGGCAGAAGACTGGAAGCGTCTCTAAGGGCATACAATGGAATTAAGAATGAAGGTCACAGTGGGAAGCTGACCTCTCTATTTTCTTGCCAAAGTGATGTTGGCTATAATTGTCATCCTGTGTGTGAACTGTTTGTATGGGGGAGCTGAACTGGGAAGCACGTGTAAAATATTACAACGTGTAGAGATTTTCTCTGTATCAGAGCAAGGTGAGAGAATTCCATGTCTTGGTAGACATATGTCTAAATGGGCAATATGGAATTAAGGATGAAATGTTCCACGTAATACAAAGTGACACGTGCTACTCACACAATAAATATTTATTGAGTAGTTCTTCTATGCTGAGCACTATATCAAGTCCTGAGGAAAGAGAGCTTTGGCAGAAGAGAGCTAAACTTAGAGCCTAGTGAGGGAGAGGTCTCTTCTGTCCAGACTCTGTTTCCTCAGGACTTGGGATAGTGCTCAGCATAGATCAACCACTCAATAAATATTTCTTTTTGAGTGAGTACTGTGTGTCACTTTGTATTATATGTAACATTTCATACTTCTGGCCCTATCATTGAATTTTTTTTCTGTGGAGTTTTCTACAATGTTGGCACTTAGGAAATGATTAAATTTTAAAAAAATTTTTGGAAGAGTAAAATGAATAAAATAGTCTAAAACCCTTTCTCCATGGATATTTTATAAATTTGATAAATCCAGGCAGCTAGAAAAATTCCTTGACTTCTTTCTCTTTAAGAGAAAAAATTTAAAAATCACAGAAATCTAGTGTTCCAAATATTTGTAAAATGCTATGATTTTTAGATTTACATTCACCTAGCTGTATGACTTCTGAGAATTATTGTCCATATCAGTATAATACTTCTATATATAACACACAGTCATTAAAAATCTTATTTAGCTATTGACAGCCCAGGGTTTTCCATCCCTGAGCTGTCTGGGAAGCTATAAGGTGTAGGCTCTTTGGTATCAGAATGAGTTATTGTCTCAGCTCTGTCACTTTCTGGGTATGTGTTTCAGGCAAATTCCTAATCACTCTGTGCCTCAGTTTCCAAACACATAAAATGGGGATAATAATGAAACCTACCTTTAGGATTGGTAGAAGGGTTAACTGGGTAAATAGGGTTAATAATGCACAGTGTCTAGTATATAGTAGTAAGTGGTGAATAAGTTTGAGCTAATAAAAGTATTGAGTTATCTCAATCACTCAAAAACATTTTTCTCATAATAACAGATATTTTTGTTATTATACATCAAGTTGACGATGCACTGTAGAACTGTAAGCCTGAAACCTATGTAATCCTTGCTAACAGATGTCACCCCAATAAGTCTAACAATAAAAATGAATTAAAAAAAATTTAAGTGACTATATATTTAGGAGTTTGAGGCAGGAAAAAAGAGGACCAGTTATAAATTGATCTGTCTCAACAAGTATTAAGAACTTGAGTTCTAGTGTGCAACATGTAGGTCTTCAAATAATCAACATTATGTTAAATAATGAACCATTTTATAAAATTATTCCATGTGATGAGATCCTAATTTATAACAGGAATATGAATACCACAAGAGTAGGACCATCACTGTGAAGTAGTTGTGATCCTGGAGGGGTCGTGACACTCACCCTCAAGGTAAATCAGAACCACTAGTGGGCTGGAGAGCAGAGACAGCTCATAAAAACAGATTTAATGCAAGATGAAATTTTATATTTGGAAAACTGAAAAGAAGCCTACTGCTTTTGAGACACTCGCTAAAGGAAAATCCTCCTCGTAGGCTGACCAGATATCCCATTTTAAACAGGACAGAAACCAACAGTACTGTCCTATTTCAAATGGTCTTTATGGTCAGCCTCGTCTCAATGGGCTAAATTCAAAGTGTCAGCAGGAACTGTATGTACCGTTTGATACAGGACAGTACTGTTGTTTTTTTGTCTCATTTAAAACGAGACATCTGGTCAGCCTATCCTGGGGGTATGCTGAATTTTCCAGGTGTATGAAAGATTTTTATAATGTCAAAAAGTAGAAAGGGACACTGGTTTGGGCCTGAAAGATCATTTGCCACTTTTAATTGCTTCTATTAGGAAGAAAATAGCAATGTACTGTGGGTTAACAATGCCAGCAGCTGTTTGACAGTAGCTGTGACCATTCAGGGCCTGGAATACCTTTGAAAAAAGTCAAGGTTGACCTGGCTTACAGAACAAAGGAAGAATTGATTAAGTCCATATTGGCCATTTACACACCATGTCTACCAACGCATGGACTTCTCTCACTTTGCTCTGAAATATGCTCTTCAAATATGGAGAAAATCCCTATACATTATAATATTTTACAATTGCTCTCTAGTTCAGCTTCACCTCCCCCATGCATACAGTTGGCACACAGGATGACAATTATGCCAAACATTATTTTGGCAAGAAAATAAAGAGGTCTGCTTGCCACTGTGACTTTAGTTCTAAATTCTGCTTTATGCGCTTATAACTCTTGTGATCTTCTGCCTGCACGGTCTCAGCATCTTGTACGTCCAGCCATGCATCTGATGCTGGCATTCTCTGCCTCCATCCAACACCACACATCAAACCCAGACTTACCTAGATCCTACCAGGAGAAACCTAAAGATATCTAAGACCAAGGCATACAGGTTATCGCCAGCTTTGTTTAACAGACAAGGAAAGACCAGAACAAGGGCTTGAAACACTGCCTAGAGCAGAAGCAGTACTGACCCCAGGCCCTGCTTCTATGGAAAACCCAAAAGGGCCCCCATACCCAGGAGGAACAAGCCTCCAGATCTTGCATAGTTTCTTCTACCTGCAAAAAGATCCACCAACTGTATATACTAGATCTTACTTCGTTTTGTTTCATTGTGGTGCCTTGAAAGCACTCTATTCATAGCTTACTTTTCTAAGATTTTAGTGAGCTATACGTGGATGAAGCATTTTAGCTTTGCTGATGAGTGATGTGAACATTGATCAATTTTAGAACCATACTAAAATACGATAACTTTTCAGAGCACAGTTTTATGATTAGCTAGAAACAGAATTGTTTTAAAAGCATCTACTATTTTATCACTCAAATGAAACGTTCCCATTTTCCACCTCACTTTGAGTATCTAGCGAAATGTTTGCATAATACTGGCATAGCTGTAATCATAGCACAGACAAAACTGTATTACTTAAATGTATCATATATGCCTTTTTCTGAATTTGCCAGTGATCATTTTAATGCCTGAACATAATACTACCCCAGCATATACAAAATTCAGTCTTTTATGTTGATTTGGGTGAGTTATATACTTTTTGCTATTATTAACAACTCTGTACTCATTATCTGTGTACATTCATACATTTTCCTTGTTTTGAAATTTTTTCTTTGGAAACAACCTCAACCATGTTTCCTGTGATCTAGAATGTGTTTATGGTTATAGCATATTAAAATGTTTGCTCTTCTATATATTTCATAGTAAAGCTTCTTAAATAGAATGCCACCAATTTGAAATTGAGATTATTACCCTGGAAAATTATTACTTTTAAGAAGTATAATAATATTATGATATTGATGCTAATACTATAAGCATTATAATAACTAATATTATAAATTAAAAATCAGAAGTGCAAATCAAAATCACAGTCATCTCTATCACCTCACATTTGATAGGGTGGCTATCATCAAAAAATCAACAAATACGTTTTGGTGAGGATGTGCACTGTTGGAGGAAATGTAAATTGGTCTAACTACTATGGGAAACAGTATGGAGGTTTCTCAAAAATATAGAACTGTCTTATGACCTAATGATTCCACTTCTAGGTATTTACCCCCCCAAAATGAAACAATAACTTGAAAAGATGTATGCTTCTTCATGTTCATATATGCACAATGGAACATTACTCAGCCATAAAAAAGAATGAAGTCTTGTCATTTGTGACAACATGGCTGGACCTAGTGAGTATTATGCTGATTGAAATAAGTCAGACATAGAAAGACAAATAGCATAGAATTTCACTTATATGTGGAATCCGAAAGAACAAAAAAAAAAGATCTAATCTTATAAATACAAAGAACAGATTTATGGTTACCAGAAGTAGGGTGGGAATGGGGGTAAAATTCGTAAAGGAGTCAAATAAATAAGTCATGGGGTAGTAATGTATAACATTGTAACTATAGTCAGTAATACTGTATTATATATTGGCAATTGGCTTAATATATAATAACATTGTATCAAGTACTTGAAAGTTGCTAATAAAATGAATCTTAAACTTTCTTACAAGTAAAAAAATTCTGTAACTATATACAGTGACAGGCTGTTAACTAAACTGATTGTACTGATCATTTTGCAATATAAACAAATATCAAATCATTACATTGTATACCTAAACAAGTACAGTGTACGTTAATTATACCTCAAAAAATAAGAAAATTTTTAAAAATCAGCAAGACAAATTTAAAGCCTGTATTTTAAAATGTTTTTAAAAATTTACTATTCATATATGTAAGTAGAAACTTACTGCTAATTAAAAATTGATCTTAACTATTCTTTAGCATAAATTTCTAATATTTTTCATCACTAACCATAAAATAAAACATGCTGTTTATGTAGTATATGTGCACTGTACACACACATATACATGAATAGACACATAAATATCTGTAAGTTGGATCACAAAATTTCATAAAATGCTTACTCATACTATGTGCAATGGCATTTGATATATCCATCGCCCTTTATCCCCAACCTCCATCTCTCTCTTTCTCTCTCATTCTTTTCTTAAGCTAGCTGTAGCCTATTACATTGATTTTATGATCTTGATCAGTAGCTTCATAAATACTCTTTAAAAGCAGCCTTGACAATGTATAAAACTTTAAAAATGACTTACAAACATTGAATTCAAATAACTATAAGTGCTATCTTTTAACTTTAAATTTTGTACCAGTTTCAGCAAATAATTTCTCTGCCAGTGGAATTAGTCATGAGAAATACTCTTATATTCACTTAAGAAAACCAGTTTGTTTTGTGAACAAAAGTTTAGAAGAATCCACATCTATTTTTCTTTTCCCTCTTTTTTCATTCTCTAGAATTTGATTTTTGATTCTGTCACTTGTACATTCTATATCAAAATCTAAACTCTGACTAATGGCATATAACAGCATTCAGTTGGTTACACTTAATGTCTCCCTTGCCTGAATAATCTAATGTCTGAGGATTCACTTAGATAGCGTATGCTTGCTACACCAAAGTGGCTAACTTAAAACAACCCCTTAAAGCATGTTTGCTGACAACAGATGAACAGATGACAAAGGGAACACGTGGAGGCGTGTTTAGAGCAGACTGGCCGGGGATTCCATCCCCAAGACCACGTCCCACTCAGAGACAGAGTATGAATTCCGTCTTTCATGATCCACTATCTTCCCAGACTATAATGAACGCTGCTTGAACGGCTATGAAATAACAGAATATGCAAGGGAAGGAGAACTTCCACTCCTTAAAATACTAAAAATATGATTGCTGCTCATAGGCTTCTTAAACCCACAGATTGCTCTATGGCTCAGAGACACGGATAAAACAGTAGTTAGGAACAGTCGCTTCATAATTACTCTTTAATTATTGTTCAATAAAAATTTTAGAGTGCCAACTTATTTTTCACATGTTCCTACAAAAAGCAATCATCTCACATATCTAGACTGCAAGTTTTTATGGAATGTGTTATTACCCACCCCCATGTAGTTACATGTCCCTGTGGAATTAGTTTTCAGCACTGTTTTTTCTTTTTTCTTTCATATCACTTCTAATTCATTATAGCCATAGTATGTTATTTATCCTACGTAGAATTTACATTTAAAATTCACTTCAAATATAGGAATTTTTTACACAATTAAGTCAGTAATTATTTGGCTTTATTGAAAACAAGAAAGATAAAATATTAAATAAACTATTGTACTCCTTTTCTTGGTGGGGTTTTAAATTTTCTTTTACAACAAACTACTGTCATTTTGTTAACTTCTAATTGAAACAGATTTTTTTTCCCAAAAGAGTTGAATTCATGAATTACTTATAGCTTTACTTCACAAGGCTTTGACAAATATTAAGATTACATTTTTGTCTAATACTTTCATTATTTCTTTGTTTCATGATTTTTTCTTTTCTTTTTTCATTATGGGAACAAAATCTAAAACCAAAGTACAACGTTAAAGCTTTAATTTGTCTTTATTTTAAATCTGTCTTCACAGAGACAGTCTTTCTGTTATTTGTTTTTAAAGAAAAATATAACTGCTACTTTATTTAAGGATTACAGGTTTTTAATATATATGGTGTCTTTAGTAAATATTTCTGTGGATCATTGATCTTGTCCTTGACTTACAGCTCCAAAGAGGAGAATTTGAGGCAATGGAGTATGAGGAAAGCTGCAGTAGAGAATTATATAACTCAAGGACTGTAGTTCTCCTTTAAATATTTGGGTCGTGCAATTTAACACTTTCTCTTTTTATAAAATAGATACCTATGGCCTTGCTCATACTTTATAGCATTATTTTGAAAACGGATAAACGTCCGTATCAATAAATGTTTTGAATTCTTTATATAAAGACAGTTATGTTATTTACTTAGTAATAGCAAGAAGATGTAATAGCAGGAAGTACAACTATCAAGTACTTACTTAAATCTATTATGTTTTAAAAAGCAGTCTGCTTTTTACTGGACTCACACTATAGTATTAAGTGGTGAAGATCTGTGCATGTGTTGGTGGGAAAAGGGTGAGGAAGAGAAAAGAAAAAGAAAACACACGCTGAGTGTCCCTAGGTGCCAAACCCTCCTAACAACCCCATTGGGCATATACTATTATGTTGTAGAGGAGGAAACTATAGCTCAGGGAGGCCCAGTAACTTGCTCATGTCTCAGGATCGATAAATAACCGAGCTAGAATTTGAACTGCAAAACTCAACTTCACAGGACACCACAAGGTTTTTCTAATTGCAGCTTTGGAAACTTCTGTTTGCAGATAAAATAGGAAAGGGCAAAGCTAATTTAATTAAAAGAAATAATTTATATTACTCAAAGAGATTTTTTTTTTAGCTTCCCTCAATGTTTCCATTACAGTTTTAGCTGAAGATGGGGATCATTTCTTATTTTATCTTGCTCATTTACCCAGCTCTATTTCCTGGACTTACAAAAATATACTTGCTAAAGATCAATTCAAGGGCAGGACTTATCCTGCGATTTCTCTGCCTGGTTATTTATGTCATGAAAATGGTTGTTTCTGAGAGTGACTGAGGTTGAGCTAGAGGAGGGCCATGGAAGGAGGGGTGGCTTGTGAGTTAGGGAAATTCCAGATGACAAGGATTGCCAAATTTCCTGCTGGCCCTTTACTGCCAAACCCCGCCTCCTGCTCTTCTTGCACAGCTGTGTGCTTCATTAAATAGTGATGTGTACAAATCACAGCAGTGTTAAACTGCAGAGCAGGGGGAATTCCTGTACACTGGCTGCTGCCAAGTTCCTAGAGTTTTTACAGCACACCCACCAAACAGCCTCCCGCTCCTCCAAAAACTATAAATAAGTTCAATATTGAGAATGTCTTCATCAATTATAGTGCCTCTCTGTTCTCTTAGAGCGTTTAAAATATTATTAGACACATGGGTAAGGGTGCCCGTGCCTAAGGCAACATGGTGTGGATCTTGTCTTGGCTGAGCTAAGGCTTTTGACTTTGATGTTGCCACTTAGCCTTCTAGTTGAGTCAGGGATCATTACCTAATCAATTGAAACACAGATATTTTCCCCATTCACAATTTGGGTGTAATGTTTTGTTGGAAACATGCCCTGTGGAATTTAGGGCCAAGAATCCCATTGCTACTGCTCAAGGGAGCGATGGAAAGATGAAAGGGACATAGTTTAACTCAACAATATAGATGGAGAATTTATGTGAGCCAAGCACTGTGATGAGGGGAGTAGAGGAGGACAACGTAAGTAATACAAGGCTAATGTACACCGATAGGACCAGTATGAGGCAAGCTCTGGTGATTGGTACACTGGAGTGGTTAAACATGTACAATGGGATCGTGGGGAGCGGGGGAATACAAAACCCACCTGTGCGGATTGGACAAGTTTCAAGGGGGAAGTAACATTGGTTCCTAGCCTTGAAGGATAGGTAAATGGAGGCACTTTGGTGGAGAAAAAAGAAATGTGAATAAAGAAGGTATAGAAAATGGAGTTTATCAGATTATCAGAATGGTATGTTGTCTTATGCAGATGTGATAGCATTATAACTTCATTATCATACAAACTTTTTGCCAATTAAAATATAATAATAATTTGGTTGGCTTCATGCAGGCATGCTGCCTTCAGTTAGGCCTATCTACACCTTATCTTATACCAGCTGGATTCTTGCATTTAGGTTACGTGCCTTGCACTTATTGGCATTTGTATTTGTGGCCCCTAGTCTTAAATAAAGAATGTGAGGAAGAGAGGGTGATTGATGTAGCTTGTGTCCTCAAAGGCTGTTGTTCTGGGTGTTGGTGAATGGAAAGAGGGAGAGCAAGAGTAGAAAGGATCAAAGTGGAGAGGGTCTGGGGGCCCCTGGCAAAAAAAAGTAATAGCCTGCTGTAGGGCAGAACTTGAGGTTGCCTTTTTCTGGAGAGTTTCAATATTCAATACAGACCAGGAAAATACGGAGCAATTCAAGTTAATGTGCATTTACTGAGCAAGTACTTGCACAAACACTATAATAGGCACAGCGGTGGGTATTGAGATAGAGTAAGACATTGTCCCTGTCTCTAATTACAAGGAACGGAGACAGACATATAAGCAAGTAATTATTGCACAAAGTAGAACTCAGTGAGAGCTAGCAGTTTGCTGTGAGAGTATGATAAAAGATAGATGCTTTGTGACAGGGAAGGGATAAGAAATATTACTGAAGAATTATATTTAAGGTGAGATGGTAAAGATTAGCTGTGTTGTTGACTAGTAAACAAATATGAAAAGGTACTTTTAATTGAAGAAAAAAGGGAGCAAAGAAAGAGTCCATGAAATGCAGGAACATTTTTAGAAATAAATTATATTTTATTAGGAGAGGAGATTAGGTTCAGATCATCAAGTTATCTTCAAAGCCATGACGTTGAATTTGGACTTCAAACTTGACCTAGAGCAACTGAAGAAGATATGAAGCAACAGTCAGGTCTATGTATAAATTCTGGAGTGCTGGGCATTCCTCTATTTCCACATCTTATAGCTCCAAGAAAGAGCTAGTTTTGTCCGAGAATTCCTCAGAACACCATAGCATAGACATAGGTCAGAATTGGAATTCATGATTATTTGGCTTAAGGATCAGATATACACACACATTGAAAGCACAAACTTAGCTCTTAATATGAGTTTAATGGCCACTCCATCTTCATCCCCACTGCCTCATTTGAGCTCTCGTAGCATTTAATTTATTCTCTGTATTTCTGGCACTTAGCACACCGCCTGGCAAGTCATAACTCAGTAACCGTTTGCTGAATACACAGACTACTAACTTGTTTTAACAAGTGGGGAAGAGCCTGGTTATCAGCACTTGAGTGAACAATCTACACATGAGCATCTGGTTTACAGCCTTTGATACGTTCCCTTTGGTCCTTGAGTATTTGGATTAACAGCTCATTTTCCTGAGGTGTCACCTTCATTTGAAATAAGTTTCTTTTCTCAAATCATTAGGGGACAGTCTGAAATGTGCTCCACCCTCAATGGACTGATCAGATGCAACTTTAGAAAGCCGAGCCTCACATCTGATTTATTTCCTTTTTGAATTTTGAAAAGACCAAAATTTTGAAATTGAAGGATGTCATAAAACAAAATATATTTTAAATATACTTTTATAAATACCATAGTTGACCAATTAAAATATAATTACATATCTTTTAAGAAACATTAAAAATCACTAATTAGAAAATATTTAATCAAGTGAAAAATTTTTGTTTACTATGGAAACAGTGATTAAAGCCTGTTAGTCATTCTTTCCAAAATACGTTTTTCATAGTTTTCATTTTCAATGAACACATCTCAAAACTAAATGCAATTTGGGTGAAGTTGAACTTTCAGCTCTCCAATTTAAATGGGCTTTTCACTGATATTCAGTGGTATACTGTTGTTACCCATAGGCAAATTAAAGACACCATGCAAATGGAATTGTGTGTGTGTGTGTGTGTGTGTGTGTGTGTGTGTGTATGACATGTGACAGCATAGGGTACTCATAAGCTGGAATGAGGAGAAGGCCTTCTTAAAATGGCTTAAGTATTCTCCTTTCAAGCTCTGGGCTCATTTCTTTCCGACCATGACATTAGATAATGCAGCCATGTTCTCCCCTAACCCTGGAGCTCTGCTTGTCCTGAAAACGTACAGAGACTTATGCAAAGAGGTTAGATCTCAGTCTGGTCGCTTCTGGATAGTGTAGGCTCATTGCCGAAGCCACAGAACGTACCAGAGAAACATGTGGAGATATCAACATTCAAAGGATAAGTACAGAAGAATCAAATCCTGCTTCGGCAGAGGATTAATAAGGTGTATACTTGTAATCAGGTGCCTAGAAATTCTAAAGTTCCTTTTCTGTTCACTTTAGTACTGTTTGAGTGACTTCTTCTGTGTCTTCAAGACCTCTCTTTCGAGATTGTCTCTCTTATTGGTGTATACTATAGACTTTGGTAGATTTCCCTTGGTTGAGAATCATCTTTATATATTTCCAAAGTACTGTACTCTGAAAAATGATAGGTCTCTCTTTTCTCAGGAGGGAGTGTAAGAAAAGGGAGTTAAAAAAAAAAAGCCAAGGATTTCATCTTAGAATTAACAAATCAATTTTATACACACACACACAGACACCCCTACATGTATATAATGAGCTTTTTATTTTTTAAGTGCTGTCTAAAAATTCAAACCGACCGAAACTCAAACCCAAAAAGACCCAAGAAGATTTTGTGGTGTGCGTGCACCACACTGTTTTAGTTTTCTTCTGGGCAGAGGAGGATTTTACAACTTCTCTTGAAGTTCAGCATTACCATGTAGCTTGGCTCTAACCAATGCATATGGGCAGGAGTGCTCCAAGTTACTTCCAGGCTTCCTAAGATTACCATACATCATTTTTCTTTTGTCGTTCAGCCTGCCACCTTTTCTCCCCTCCCAGCTCCTCCTCTCTTCACTTATAGGCTGGATGGAGAGGACCAAGAGAAAGTTTTAGAGCCCTAGAGTATAGCCTGGCCACTAGATGAATGGATTCTAGGTCCGTCACCCCTTGTAGGAAAGATGCACAGGAGAGCTGCCTGAAAGGAAATAGCCTATGAGACTCGGTGTGAATAAGAAGTAAAGTTTGATTGTGGAATTGGTTTTGAAATTGTGGCACTCACTTTTCACTGTAGTTAGTTAGCTTTTACTCTAAAACAAGGATCACAGAGGGTATGTTCTGGTCAGCTACAAGCTTTCAGGGAGGATACATTAGGTCTCTCTATGATTGAGCTACTTTTGTTCTGGGGAATATGCCTTAATCAACATGAAGACCTAGGTGTGTCCATGTCAACAAAAGATTATTGCAATTTCACAGTGCCGTTGATGATAAATGACTCTATATACCCGTAATAAGGTCATGAGTACTGAGTCATAGACCATGCCTGTGGTGACTTTGAGTCTAGCCACCATGGTATATAAATCTGCTACTAAAAATTAGCAGTTAGCCATGTAAAGAATTTGGGTTCTGTACATAAACCACATTGACTCTTACTGTGAAATAGTAAAGATTTATCACTGCATAACTTTCTGCGCAGCAATTTGGTTCATTTGTTTTTCTTTTGTTAAAAAAAAAATCAAGAGACCAGAAAATTGTCTGAGAATTGACTGTACGTCTTCTTGAATATTAAAGCTCCCAGGAACTAAACCATCCTCTTCATTGTAACTCCTGTGCCTTGTCATTCCCAGGGGAGTGAGGGCTTAACTTTAGTCCACAGTTTAGATGGGTGATAACCATTACCTACCTTTTATTGAGTACTGGCCAGGTTACTGCACTAGACATTGATTCTTCCAGCAACGTAATACATTAGGGATTGGTATCCCTGTTCTATAGATGAGGAAACTGAGACTTAGAAAATGTAAGTAACTTGCTGAAGGTTAAACATTTATAGTGTGGCACAACCAGGATTCCAAAATTCATATTCCTAATCAGTGCTCAATGCTCGCATTTTGGACTTTTAGATTCTTTTTTGTCTAGTCCTCCGTTTTATGTCTAATGCTGCCTTTTATAAAATACATATTTTATCTTCTCTTTTATGGAGTGAGATTAAACCCCAAGGAATAGCGTATTTGTTTAAGACCTTTTGTGGTAATGAGTTTACATCATAAAAGTTTTTTTTCAGTTTCATAGTCACTGGATTTTGGATACATTGTGGAAACAATGACAGTTTGCACATTTTATATTCCTTCACTTATTCTGAAATTGAATTTTAAAAGATCAGAGATTTCTCCAATCCCTTCCCTTCTAAAAAGATAGAATTTACCAATCCTTTTTTCATTTAGTCCCAACATGAGAATGGTCTCATTAGAGAAGGAATGTTCTGACTCAGAGCATTTTACTTCTGTAGCTTGATGAAAATAGCCTTGCTATTTTTTGTTGTTCTTCTCTTTCCCCCCCTCCATTTTTAGATTCAAAATTTAAAGAACTAGGTCAAAGAGGGAGAATCTAGGCCGCCAGAGAGCAGGTTAATTCCTGGTTTCAATTTTTTATCCTGTCGAATATTGCCTTTATTATTTTCATTATCATCATTAGCTTAAGTGTATTTCAATTACATTAAAACACATATGTGCACTCTTGTATGCATGTGCACATACACATAGTACCTAGAAGGAATATCACAGGGCAGTGCTGGTGGTACAGTGGTAAACATAGCTGCCTTTTTAGAAAGAACATCATTGTATGTGGCCTTTAGAGACCATCCTCTCTTCAACACCTTCAGATTGTGTGTCTCTGAAGTTAAAGGCCTAGAAGCTGGCAGAGCAGGGCAAGGCAAGACTGGCTGCCACTTCTCTGCTATACATTCATCAGCCAGCATCTCCTAACAGACTCGGGCCACCTCACATTAAGACAAAGTAAGCAAATGAACAAAAAGGCTCCTGGAGCCACGCTGCAACCACACTATAACAACCTCTGAGCATCCCTGGACAGCTCGAGGGGTGTCAGCAGAGGGCCTGTCCACAAACAAGGTTTGTCTTTCTGAGCCATGTTCACAACGGCAGCCTTCTTCCTACAGGAAGCCCAGAAATTTCAAAGGTGATTGCTATCTCATGGGGTTGCTATCCGAGAGCATCGACAGGGCAAACCTTTGGTGACCTGAACTGAAGTTTGAGCAATCTTAAATCTTGGTATAGTGAGGACATTTGAAGTCTTTGCAGCCGTGGTATTGGCTTGCAATAGACAGTCTTCATGGGGTTGGGAATAGGTTTGCCTAATCCCTTGCCTATGGTGGCAGCTGAATGTAGAAAGAGCTGGGCTGGTTGTGTAATCGTGAAGGAACAATAGATTTGGGGCCTTAAAATAGTAGGATAATAAAATAGGAAGGAAGCTTACTGATTACCTAGTCATCCAATAACCTTCTTTTATAGGTAGAGGAAAATGAGGCCTTGAGAGGAAAAGGGATTCCCCCAAAGTTACCTAGCTAGTTAGTCCAGACAGAGAGAAAAAAAAAAAAGAGTACAGATCTTACAGTCAAGTTTTTTTTTCTCTGCATTGTTCTTTGTGACTAGAAATAATAACTTTTATTCAGGACACTGTGATAAACCTTGGGATGTTCTGCTAAGGAGAGTGACAGGAGGGTGTAGTGATCCGTCTTGTTTTAGAGGTGGGCTGACCTAGATGTACTGATGGTTTTGCATGGGGCAGTACCGTTGTATCCTGTCCTATTTAAAATGGTACATCTGGTCAGACTATTTAGAGATTCACCCAGAACTGTGTTTCATAAAGGGTCTTTTCCAGACCACCTGGAAGGTATTATCTCCTCATTTGCTTCACATGCCCAGACTTATCTCCCTAGGAGTAAGTAGTAGCCAGCTGCCCAGGTGGTTCTGATGTGCTCATTCTGCCGACTTGAGAATCACAGAGCTAGACAGCAATGATGCTTCAGCACCCCACACATTAGAATCTCTTGTGGACTTTCTACATTTTTAAAATAATACTCCTGCTCAGATTCCACTCTTTAAAACTCTGATTTCATTGGTTTGGGGTAGTGCTGAGGCATCTGTATTTTAAGCTCCCAGGTGTTCTAAAGTGGAATAAGGTTTGAGAAATACGAGGCTACAAGGAGCCCGAGAGAGCTCAAGCCCAGAATGGGACGTTAGCAGGCAAGTGGAAGATAAGAACAGTTTGGAGATGTTACTGAGGATGAATTAGGTCAGAAGAGTGCCACTGAATCCAGCAGAGAGCAGAAAGGGAGGAGCCAGAAGCTCCTTGGGAGAGTAATGAGGTTTAAACAGCCTCAGGTGAAAGTACTCAGGAAGCCTGGGCTTAGGAGGAAAGCTGGGAAGACAAGATCTAAGTTCCCCACGCTGAAGTCCGTTTTGTTTCTTCAGCAAGAAGAAATGGCAAAAGACGGATGACTCAGAAGGAAGTTTTTTGACTTGGCAGGTAAAGAGAAAATAAGGGGGCAGTTCTAGAAGAGGGAGTGTGTTGTACTGTCAGCAGTTTTAGAAACTTAATCCATCAGATGGCAAAGTCAAAAGGCTCCTGTAAAATGAGTGATAGACTCTTTGGACCAGAGAGTCTTAGAGATTATCAGACTCAGCTCCCTCACTTGCCCACAGTCACCTGTAAACTGGGCTTAGCCTTCTGTCCATCCTCGGGACAGTCAGTTCAGTGTAACAGTTACGAGCACAGGCTCTGGAGCCAGCGTGCTGGGTTTGCTGTCCTCACTTCATGTGGACCTTTGGGGAAGTTATTTGAGCTCTCTGTGCCACAGTTTTCTCATCTATAAAATGAAAACTGTAATAGTCTAACTTCACCAGAGATTGTGGACTGGATTAAATGAGTTAATACCCATGAAGTGTTTAGAACAAATGCCTAGCATGCATTATGTGTTATATAATGTTCCCCGTAATTATTACACCCATACTGTTTTATTCAAGTGATAAGAAGGCATCTTTGTGAACAAGGCTGTGATAATACGTCACCTGTTTGAGGATAGTTATTTGGGAGAAACATGCAGATTTGTCAAGGTGCTCTGTTTTCGATAAAAATGCCAAAGGTATTAAATTTAGGCAAATCCCAAAGCCATGTGTTTTCACATGCAGTTTCTTTAAAGCACAGGTTCCTGGGTCTCACTCCAGATCATCGGAAACCGCCTCTTGGAGTTACACAGGGACTGTGTGTTTTCCAATTGTGAGCCAGGTGATCCCGTGGAACTTTAAAGAGTGATACACCTACTGCTCCTTGCTAGATCCAAGGCCTCTTTATGTGAGATAGGTCTATGCTGGCCAGGCATCCTGTTTTAAATGGGAGAGAAAATAATGGTACTGTCCTGTCTCAGACAGTACATATAGTCAGGATCCTGACACCTTGAATTTAGCCCAGTGAGCCTAGGCTGACCATACGTACTGTTTGAAAAAGGACAGGACCATTGTTTTCTGTCCCATTTAAAATGGTGTGTCTGGTCAGCATAGATAGGTACTATTCTCTTTATCACTCTTACAGGCATGGAATTGAGGCTCATAGAGGCTGAATAACTTTGTAAATAACAGACTCGTCACTCCAAAGTGAAATCCATAAGACCTCTCTTTCTTGAGGAAGTAAATTACCACAAGGCTTCCATTTTCTTACCTGTGAAATGGGATAATATCGGTATTAACATCATAGGAAGTTGTGAAACTTAATGCATGTCCAGCACATTGCAGAATACCTTGTCTATAGAAGCAATGAACTGTCAACTGTTGCTTCTGCTATGGATATTGGCACTGTTATTTCTATTCTACTTTCCAAATATTTTCTTGAACCAGCATTTACTTGACACCTACTTGCTGTTGGGTACTGTGCTAGACTATGAAACCACAAAGGCTAGAAACTGAAATAAATGAGGTTCTTATCTCCAAGAACCAACCACTTCAGTCAGAACTATAAATAAAAAACTGTACTATAAGACAAGATATGATCCTGATGAAAAAGGGAAAATAGTGCCACGATGACTTAATAAAAACAAAACTTATCTACAAAGTGAATTTAGGCAATATATCATTTTAGATATTCTAATTTTCTAGAGAAACATATTCTTTAAGATTTTATTTTTATATTGGAATTAGGTATTTCTGAAAATAATGCATATTTTGCTAACTTTTTAAACCAAGAATAGTGTGTGCCATATAACTCTATTTAATGACTCAGGATCACCATTGGGAACTTTATTTACTGGGCTGTGTCATCACATCAAAGTCCTCAGGAGCTCTTAGGTGCACTTGTCTCTTTGTTATTATGCTTGATTTAAAAAATTTTTCTGTCTCTTGTTGCAAAATTTCCACTTTCCTCCTCACAGAAGTTATTGTCATCTATCAAAACAAAGGTTTGTAAGTCAATGCAACCTGTATATGCATCCTAATCCTGCTAGTCTGCTTGCACTAAAGCCATTTATTCATTTATTTATTCATCAAATGTTCTAAATGCCCCATTATTATATAAAGAATTTTGTCATTTATAGGGATGCAAACATATATTTATGTAAGTTCCAACTTCAAGAGGCTATAAGGTAGAACTTTCTTAATCACTCATAACTAACTTCCTCACTTGTCTTAAGGAGCTGAGGCAATAACTAAGTGTTAGGAATTATTTTGGACAGTGGGATAGGGGTACAGTTAAATACACACAAGAGGATTCCAATCCATGAAATCCTCCATGCTCTCATTCTTTATTCGTAAGCATTATGGAATACTTCCAGGTGCTTTTCCAGGCCCTGGAAATGCAGCAGTGAACAAGGCAGTCTGTTGTCATTGTGTTTACATTCTGGTGACAGAAACTGACAATAGATAAATATACAATACATTTTCAAATAAGTGATCTAATAAAATATATGGAAGTACATAGAAGAGGAATCAGAGATGGGAAAGTCTCTCTCTTTTCCCCTAGTTCTTCTCACAATGATGTCCACAAACACGTAGCTTAATAAATAAATCCTTGTAGATCCATTAATTAAATAGCAGACATTACTGCTAGGTAATATCCTTTAACATGTGTCAGATCCATTCTGAAAAAAATCTCTAAAATTTGTGACTTATTATACTAACTATATTTCTTCCCTCTAGTCAATTTGTATATTTAATTTACTTAGAATAAAATTAGCCAGTGCAAATTATTGAAATAGTCATGATGCAAATAATTGTTATATCAAGTGTTCAGAAATTAGATAAATATGGTAATGTGGTCTTCATACACAAGATAGACCCTGTAAAATCCATTTGTTAAAAGAGGTAAAGCATGATAAAAAGGAAATAGAATAAAGATAACAGGGAAAATAAAGATACTTGTAAGGATCAGTTACATAGATATAAAATGTAGAAATACAATAGAAAAAGATTTTCATGAATAGCAAGATAATTTTAATGTTTAAATACTTTGATTTGTATACAACCAAAATCCTTCCTCCTGTTATAATACAAAAAAGTACATTTTTAAATTTTGAATTTAATCTACTTGAATACAAAGACTTGGAAGAAACAAAACCAGAACAGGTGAAAATACATGTGGTTCCCTTCAAAGTGAGGGAACTATAAGACAACCTAGAAGATGGCAGGGGGTGGGGGGAGCAGTACAATCTGCTCCAAAGAGTTTGTTCATAAATTGCAGCTTCCTGCCATACTTCCTTTTCTCTGTTTTCCAATACACAGCCAACAAAGATGTAAAATTATTTTGCTATGATTTATAAAGAATATTTATAATAAAATAGCTATAGATTTAGGCAAACATATTTAAACAAATGTATCTCCTGTTATTAAGTACAAATATCATTCAGTGTTCCTCTCTTGGTGGGCTGTTCATCTCCTCACTCCTAAGAATGAGGCTTAAGGTCTGGAGGTATCAGCTACTGATGGAACATAAGATCTTAACCAGTCTTTTAATTATTTATTCAGCTGTAGAATATTGACAGTATCTATTCTATGAATATGAACTATATGAACTTGGTGGTGTTTGACCATTTTTGTCTTATGAAATAACTTCATATGGTTCAATATGGATACATGGTTCAAGATATGACTAGCAAATGAGATAAATATGAAAGTAATTTTATATTAAAGTATAGCAAGTGTGAATCATTGTTTATGTAGTAATGAAATACTGGATACTATATGTGTGAAATATGCTTTACAAAATGGGTCACCATCTCATCTTTAAAGTGCTAAAATATTCATGGGGATGATAAGAAAGTACATAAGAATAAAAATACAATGTAAAGTGTGCGTTGAGTCAAGAAAAGAAAACCTTTGACTGGATCTGATGATAATTTATTATCCTCTAGTGTTTGAACGTAATAAATAATCAGATAATAGTCTGTGAACATCCAAGGGAAGAGCACATCCTTGGGTCCTCTCTCTCTCTCTCTTTTTAATTGGTTTAGGGTCACTTCTTATTTCCAGGCCCACACCCAATTTCCAAGTTGCTTGTCACTTCCCAGGGTCTGTGATGAGTACATTGTCATTTCCCCCATGTGCTGTATTCCCTAATAATTGTCCAAGAGAAAGTTTCTCCAACTTCATACAGTATTAATTCAAACTATAATTTGTGTTAAAAATCTTAGAAGGCCTTCCGTGTCATTCAGTGCTTCACAAATACTTTTTGTAGCCAGCTGATGGGTGATAATTTGCCCATAGCTGATCTAGATGAAAAATTATGTTGCAGATTCTTAACTTGACTTCCAGCTATGGGACTTGGGTTGAAAGCATGACAGCAGTTTATAAAGTCTTTGAAAATCAAACCCAATCATTTATGTACCTGTCAGTATGTATATTTCTTTTTTTCTTTTACTTTGTATTTATTGTGTGAGGCTGTTTATTGCTATGGTCAGATTCCCAAAATAGGTCTGACTGAGAAAAGGTTGAATGCCACTTCAAATAGATTATTTTCTATATTGCTCAGACCAGTTTTTGGAGGCTTTATGGATGTGACCCTTTTCTCAATTTCTAAACAATTCATTCAGCATTCTGAGTTGCCTATCAAAGGATGTGTATCCCTATGTGGTGGTAACTTCCATTTCAGCAAGGTTGCAAAATCACTCTCACTAACAAAAAGACCTCTCTCTATCCACTATCTCTATTCTCTAGGTAGACTAAGTGATTCTTATGGTTATTTTCAACACTGGGATCTTCTAATTTTCTCTAAAAAGGCCCCCTTTTTATTTCTCCCCATTTCTGAACTTTATTTATTTTCTCTAAATTCAAATTAGCACATCCCTCAATCCTAAGAAAACTTCACTGGTAGGTTTCTATTTCCCCATAGTCCTGTCTGCTCTCTATGCTCATATATCTGAGTCACAGATGCAGCATAAATTTCTTATCAGATCTTCACATTAGTACAAAACCCTACCATATCCAAACCCTGATGTCATGGTGATTATATCTATTTTAAAGTCTCCTAAAGTCTACTTTGGGGGCAGTTTATAAATAAGTACTTTGTGTGTAAGCATGTATGTGTCTATAAGTGCATTCACTCATGTTAAATAGCATTATAGGTAAGATGGACTCAAGTCTCCCTTATCATTATCTCCTCTAAGGTGCTAGGGTCTGGATTGAAATAGATCAGATTATTACTGATGAATTTTTTTGTAAGAAAGTGTTTTTTGATGATGACATTTTTTATGTTTATGAATTTAGAGAGATAGTGCAGCTTGACAAAACGTTTAAATGTATACTTTGTATCTTCAGAGCATTGTACTGGGATCCAGGATGACTAGGTTTTAGCTCTAGAGCCCTGTGACATTTGGTTGTTTAAATTGTGGCAAATTAAAAATGTTAAGGCACAAAATATACTCAGAATGCATTTTTCCCTTTTATATTTTATTTACCAGGAGTGAAGCTAGCATATGGATTTGACTTTGGGTTGATAGAGAGTAAAGGAACAAGCCGGTCATTTTCAAAAGGAAATTGAAAAGAATAAAATTCCATCTAACAGAAGAAATTTGTAAATGGGTCTCATTTAGATTATGTGACTGACTTTCTGGAGGGGAATTTATTTCGAGCACATAAATAAATTTACTCTTCCAGGACTCTTGGGCACTGTTGAGTGCAATGAAGAGGCAATTTACTTAGAGGCATCAAGGTGCTCTTTGGTGTTCTTAGAAGTGAGCATGACAATTAATAATGATAAGCATTATAATAGTAGCAGAGTAAACAAAGTGTGGGAATATTTCTGAACTAAAGTATATAAAAGGAATTGTGTGATTTGAAATTCTGAAACGAACCAGAAGACTTGTTCTGAGGAAGATCCAGAAAGGTTAGTAATACAGGCTTAAGCAATAATTTGATGGATTGATAGATTGGATGGATGGATGGATGGATGGGAGACAGGGAGGCAGGCAGAGAGGGAGGGAGGGAAGAGAAAAAGGAGAATCTATGTTCAGAGGTTTGAACCATTTTCATCTGATAATTGGGGATACTCCCAGAATATTTGAGTGTTCTGGTCCCCTTGGAGAAAAATAGTGACCTCATTCGTCTTGTCTAACACTGCATTTGAGAATCAGCTACTTATGGCAACATTGAGAATTTATAGAAAGGTCAGATATTGTATAATATCATTCAATGATAAGTACTAGTTTTTTCATGCCATTTTTCTGATTACTTGGAAGGGAAAGGATAACTACTGTGATGAAACAGAGTTAATAGTACATTTTATTCTATGAAATAGAAAAATCTATCTATGAAAACTCTATATTGCCCAACTTTTATGATGAATAAGAATTGGAAGTTATATATATAATTTAATAAAGCATACATTTTGAAACCATACAATCTCAAAGTTAAATCCCAGCTCTATCATTTACTAGCTGAGTGACATTGAATAACTTTCTTCTCCTCTCTGAGGCTAAAGATTGTCATATGTAAACTGGAAAAGCAGGCCTTGTGAAGTGAAATATTGTCACAATCAATGGCAATTCCTTCCTGCCAATCACCAAGCAAATAGAGCACAAACCAAAATGAATGATCTATGCTAGCTTTCCTGCCCTTAAGAAGGTCACAGTCCAGTGGGAAATTAAGAGTTGCAGAACAAAAGGTTATGATGACAAAAAAGAAAAATTAGACAAATATTAAAGTGTTCTTTTCTAGCACTAAACTTGAGAAACTTTCAGAAAAACTTGTCTCATTCATCAGGAAATCTCTCACATAGCCTTTCACATAATAAATTCTCTCTCTCTTTATACATATATAGTTGAGTCATGTGCACTTTAACCTTTAATTGAAATAAATTTACAGATAGGATTTTTTTTTTTAATTTGAGCAATTTTCCTATATTATTTTTAAATGGCATTCAGAAAAAGATAATTGAAAAATAATTAGGAAATGATCAGTTTTGAGTATTCATTTTCTTTTTTGAATATTATTTAAGTTTGATATTTTATAATAATGATTGTGTTTGACAACTGGCTTGGAAAACCAGAAATTTTAAGTTTGTTTTCATTAGTCAATACTCACCACAACAATGGATGTAGAGTAATTTGTTCAGGTCTGGGCCTCTGCTTCTTATGAAATCAGGGAACAAAACTAGACAGTCTCTAAGGGCATAGCAAACTTTGACATTCTGTAAGGTCCTCAAGGGTTGAGACTCATGTGTGACTGCATATTCCCAACTGTGAACACAGTTGGTGAGGCGGTCCTGCCATGTCTGCTCTCCTGGAGATTCCTAGAGCCACATTCTCTCTCTAACAAAACAACTAACAGTAGTTAGGGAGTACCTGAGTCAGAAAATCTAGGAGCAGCCAATGAGCTTCTGGTCTGTATCATTACTAAATGCTGTTTTATTTTGTTAAGTGTATTAGGGGATTTTGTATGGAATCAATTATGTGAGTATTTCTAGTTTTATAGCTTTAGTTTGTATGTTCTAAAGGAACATAAGGAGATTTTAAATATCCAGAAAATGATAAGTCAGGGAACTGCTACAACGCACCACAAGTTGGGTAATTTATGATAAGAATTAGTGTCTAATACATAAATTTGTTCATATTGGACTATGGATAAAGACCTGCATTGAGTACAGTACAGCTACAATGTGCCAGTTCTTTTTAGATTTCAGCATTTTCATCTCTTTTTTTTCCCCTCTGGAAAGTAATACTTTAATGCACAATAACATTTTTATATTATATTTTCATAGATATTGAAAGGAATAGTAAATTGCATATTCTTTAGTCCAAAATATTAAAAAACTGAAATAGTAAAACAAAATTGACAAAATTATAATTGGTTTATCCTGGATTTTACCTAATAAAAATACAAAGTTATTTTTATTACACACCACATACATTTTAAGATATAAGAAATATGTATTTGATTGCATAAAAGTCAAAGTACTTAAATACAGCCCTCTAAGAACATTTCCACTATGAACATAAAGTGACTAGAAGGCAGTTTTCAAAATTTTGAGTCAAAGTGTAGAGGAAAGCAGAATGAAAGGTGACTGAGATCTAGAGTTTAGGTGACTGGCAAGGTCATCCAATTAGTAGGTTGCAGAGTTATGGATACAACTTGGGATTTTCTTGTCTGAAAATGCTGCAGATTAGTGTATTCAAGAGGAAAGGGAAGAAAATCCAATTATAGTCCAGATCACTTTTTACCAGAAAACAACCATAGAAACTAACTTTTAATTTTTCAAAACTCAATTAGGTGTGTGCATGGTCCCTTGGTATCCAGCTTTAACACCTGCCTGTTCCCACAACCCCAGCTTCAGCACACTTGCTGTTAGCAGCTAGTTCTTTTTCACAGAGTCACACATTGGGAATAAAGTTCTAACCCAGTGGTTCCCAACCTTCCTAATGCCGCGACCCTGTAATACAGCTCCTCATGGTGTGGTGACCCCCATAAAATTATTTTCGTTGCTACTTCATAACTGTCATGTTGCTACTGTTATGAATCGTCATGTAAATATCTGATATGTGTTTTCCGATGGTCGTAGGCGACCCCTGTGAAAGGGTCATTCGACCCCCAAAGGGGTCGTGACCCACAGGTTGAGAACCGCTGTAATCCAACCCTTCTTCTTTTCCAGAGTTAGAGTGATACTGCTTAGTTCCTCCTCTTACTTTTCCCCCAAGAGCGGTTTGAGGGGTGATAAGAACATTGCCAGGTAGATCCACTATGGAGACGTACTTGCCATTTTCTGTTTCACTTAAATTCACGTTTAACGGTGTGTTAACTCCACCCACCGCGCCGCGGCGCCCCTCCTCGGCGGGGCGCACTTGCAGCCGGTCGCGCAGGCACTGCTGCAGGGGCCGCCAGCCTGAGGCGGCCGCGCTCCCTGAGGCGTCCGCGCTCTCCGCCCTGCCGCTAGCCCACGTAACCCGGATCTGGAAGGGTTCAGGACGCGGGAGCTGGCGCAGGGCTCAGGGCCGTTTTCATCTCTTAAATAGGAAATACTGAGTTGGATGATCTCTGAGATCTATTAATTCTAAAATCCATCTATAAAACTAAGGTGATTTTGAACTCTGAGAGTGCAGCAGTGCCCAGCCTTTTGGATTCCCTGGGCCTTCTTGGAAGAAGAATTGTTTTGGGCCACCCATAAAATATACTAACAAAAGCCGATGAGGTAAAAAAAAAAAATCACAAAAAATTTCAGTGTGTTTTAAGAATTTGTGTTAGGCCCCATGCAAAGCCATACTGGGCCACAGGGGGGATGTGTCTGGAACTTTAGAGATGTGGAAAGTTGTTTGTTTGTTTGTTTGTTTTTTAAAGACTGATTCAGTTTATTATTTTTTTCATCCTTCATTGAATATTTATTTATTTATTTTTGTGTTGTCAACTTGTTGTATATATAAGTTCACCACCTAATGTGACTTCTCTTTCCATCACCTTATATTTAGCTTCCCCCCTCCTCTCCCACCCCCTCCCCTTTCTCCCCTCCCCTTTTTAAGAGAACTAAAAGAACTTAGATGTCAGATGAGCTTGACTGATGAATTTTATAGCCAAAGAGGAAAAACAAGAGGTAATACAGACTGTTAGTAGGTACCCCTTTGTGTTTTCTTGCCATTTCTACAAAGAATAGGTTTGGGTTTGTTTTTTTGTTGTTGTTTTGTTTTGTGTATTTTTAAAAATTAATACGAAGAGTGTAGGATAGCTAATCTAGGAAAAACAAGCTGAAAGAAAGATAATTGACTTTAGCCTTCCCTATTATTGGGTGTGACTGGTCTGACGAAACCATTTGAACAAAATGATTGTTATGTCAGTAAACTGATACTGAGGTTCACCCAAAGGCAAAGCATTGGAAGGTAGGTAGGATGCACCAGCTGATTTCTTTCCTTCTTTTCTCTCAATAATGTTTTACATATTAATTCAGAAAACAGGAATTGAAACTGCATTGCATAGAAGAGACTTTAAAGATCCCCTAGATTATTGACTTTTAATTAGGCTGACCTAATTAAATGGGACAGAAAAACAATGGTACTGTCCTGTTTCAAATGGTACGTACAGTCAGCCTAGTCTCACTGAGCTAAATTCAAGGTGTCAAGAGGCTGACTGTGTGTACAGTTTGTTGCTTTCTGTCCCATTTAAAATGATACATCTGGTCAGCCTATCTTTAATCGAACACTTTCTTCAAAGGAAATCTTGCTCAGAGTCCTGAGACAAGCAAAAGCTAGACTTCACGGTGTTAAAGAGTGTCACGTGGTATCTGGCGTCCAACCAGAATGGCCATTTCTTTATATTTGGTGACCACACTGAGGCAATTGTGTTTTATAAAACACAATTCGGAAACCATTGATCTATCCCAAACCCCACCTCCATCTTTTGTAATATAGCCCACGTAAGGCTTGAGTTCCTGAGGAGAGAAGTTGCCCAATTTCAACTAACAAGCTTGACACAAAGACTTGTTAACCCTTTACCTCTTCCTGTCTGCTTCCTCCAGGACCATCCTTTATGCCATTCTCTTGCTTTTCAATATCTTAAATTTTGTTCGCTCTCTACTGGATGCTTCCTTTCTGCTTTACCTTTTTAAGTACAATTCAAGTTTTTTTTGTTCAAAAATATCAAAACAACATTTCCATTTCACCTGTATTTACTCCTCAGGCCAATAAAATTTTCTTGATGTTTCATTAATTTATGGAAAGTATTGTTGTCAAGGGATCCAGTGACCTCCTTGGATCAAACTTAGTGAAGATTTTTCAGGTCTTCTTCTTCCTGGATCCCTCTGCCACATTCAATACTGTTGATCCTTTTAAAAAATGTTTTTCCACTGGCTCCTAAGATGCCATAAACTTTTTACTGTCTTTTCATGAATGTTTTAGTTCTTAGATTCTCCAAATAGGGCGCATCCTCTCCTTAATGCACATTCTTGGCATAAGTCATTGTATCCATTTTCATGACTCATTTTTCCTCTATGATAAGAATTTCTGCATCTGAACCACTCACCTATTCTTCTTTCCAGAGTTTAAGGCTTCTCCAGCTGTCCACTTTACTTTTTATATATCCTGTAGGCACTTTAAACCCAGCAGGTTAAGGTGGAATTCATCATCTCTCCTTTCTCTTTAAGCCAGATCTTCCAATAGTATTTACTGATTTAATTAATGGAGTTATTAACCACTGAGTCCAAGAAAGCTGGAAACTTGAATTCATTCTTGTCTCTTCCTTTTTCCTCCATTAGTAACATAAAAAAAATTTGATTTAGCTTTTTCACTAATAATTAAATTTGTCCCATATTTTCCACCCCGACTTGTGCTGTTATCCTATTGTCTGATGTGATTGATACAACAACGTTCTAATAACCACTTTGCCCATAAACTGATATGCTATAAATCCTTCCTTCACACAGTTTGCAGAAGTAGCAATGTAAAACATATTCTGACTGTCAATCTCATACTTGAAATGCTATAACTCTGCAGAGGTGAATATGCTAACCTACATATTTGACTAAAAATTTTATAAAACTAAATACACACAGAAACACACAGATGATTATAATTAAAACTAAGAATTTTTGAATAAGATCAGTGGATTGTATCAATGTCAATCTCCTGGTGTGATGTTATATTATAGTTTTGCAAGATGTTACCATTAGGGGAAACTGTACTAAATAATATAGATTTGCTCTGTATTATTTATACAAATGCATGTGAATCTACAGTGATCCCAAAATTAAAAAGTTCATTTAAAAATATCTTGCAAAAAATATTCTTCAATATTACTAAAAATATTATAGTATTTGAACTTTTACTTTAACATAGCATACAAGTTTCTACTTCCCTTTTCAACTTATTCTCCCAGCATTCTCTGCCCAAAATTTTTATACTGTACTAACAAAGAGTTGCTTGTAATTTTCTTAAATACATCAAGTTATTTCCCATTTTAATATTTTGTTTATGCTATTGCCATAATCTGCTCATTCATACTATTAGTCCTTATCTGGCCTGGTTAATTTCTCCTCATCATTTAAGGCTCTTTCTTTGACTCCTCCAATGTGATGATATATTTCATCTTTCTTCTTTTATAGTGTTATACACACTTTTACTATATTTAATAAAGGTTTGTTTTTCTGCCTTACCTTCTACCATGACCTTCCGGAAGATGAATTCCCATTATACTTCCTGGCAAATATAATAATAGATACTCTATATGTGTTTGACTTGAGTAAGTAAAAGTGCTTCTCCATGTAGCTTTAAAATCATCAACAATTAATTCAATGCTATCATTTTCTATTATGTAACTAGAGCAGAGCATTCATTTGCAAATTTAAGATGATTGACTATCTAGTATACTATTTAACTCTTTGTAATAATAAAAGTAATGATTAAGAGCTTTGCTGATTTCATCCTGGGGTAAAATTAGTCTACTGATTATCACAGTGAACCACATACTAAGATAATGTGTGCTGATAATATACAGATTTAGAAAAAGCATCAGCTGAGAGCACTGATATTTTGCTTCATGGATATAGGGATGAAGTTTATTTTTTATTTTTTAACATAAAGGCAAACTTGAGGATCCAGCAACCAAAGCAAACAGAAACAGGATTCATTTGCAACATATTCAGATGTTTGCTTTCCCTAAGTCTAACTACAGTTCCGTATTCCAATTAAAAACCACCCACATGCACATCAAGGTAGGTAACCAGTGATTAAAAAAAAAATCTAGGTCGAGAAACTTGAGTTTATTGTCCCTGGGCATAATGCTAAGATGGTAGTTATGAGAGAGGTGATTATGCTGAGGGTGAAATTGAAGTTTCTGAACTTGCTTCTGTTTTCTGATTCTATATTTTTACTTGCTGGAGGCTGAATGGGCAGATAATCAGTTAAGACATTTATGAAATGGGTGTAATAATAGGTCAGACTTGTTGTCAAACTTAATGAGGGAATGTTTATTTTCTTTTTGAAATCTGCAGAACGTAGATGTTGGATGGTAGAAGAATAGAGTATAACAACATTATTACTTTAAAAAATAGCTTTAATAGAAGACATGATTGTCTGATTTAATTGCAAAATGGGATCCATGACACTACCTGAAGAAATACAATTGCACAACTTGTAAAATTTGTAATATATACCTGTATGATTTTGAAGATTCACTTGATTTGTTTCTTGATCAAGTATGCTTTAAGTATTTTGTGTAATATCATAAATACAGAAATTATAATCTTAATTTTATTTCTATTCTTTTAAGGTTTGTAGAAACCCCAGCTCATTTCTCTTGGAAAGAAAGTTATTATCGATCCACTATGTCCCAGAGCACACAGACAAGTGAATTCCTCAGTCCAGAGGTTTTCCAGCATATCTGGGATTTTCTGGAACAGTAAGTATCAAATAAGAAAAAAAAAAAGAGAGAAAAAAAAGAAAATGTTACACTTGGACTAGTATAAATAAGTAAATGTGAATGGTCAGAATATTGCCTTAGTAGGGCATATTTCTAGAATCAATAAATATCAGTTAATATTATTGGGAAAAATTTATTCCTCCAATAGTATCTCTATGCAAAATGCAGTAGAGATTTATTCATTTTCCAACATCAAAAGATCATTATTATTCCAAGGTAGTATAGTTTTGAAAGATCAGAAGTATCTCCCTCCCTACCCAAAATCGCTTTTCCAATGACTCCCCGATACTCAGAATCTCCTTTGACTTAAAAATTCTTATTAATTGTTATACTCTCAGAAAGTAACACAGTAAATTTTGTTGTCATTATGCCTTGCTAGGAGAAGGATTATTCTCTCGCTTCTTAAGATCTGAATTGGATAAATGAGTAAATTGAGTGGAACATGAAAGAATATCAGAGCACTAGGGACAGTGTAATGAAAATTTTCTATGCTGTGTTCTACTTAGCAGTTCTTTGATGAGGGCAGGGCTCATGATGCCTATTTTACAAACAGGGCTTAGATTTGAACTGCCTGCGATTATACCTCTGGTAAGTAGGTGAGCCAGGGTTTCTGACTCCAACCAGTGAGCCTTGCCAACTTTGAAGCAGAGAGAGCTCATTGTTAGCCACTAGGTGAATGTGTTTTAGTTTCTTTCCATGCCTAACATACTTTCTTGTTTGTTTGTTTTTTCCTTTATGGTAGGCCCATATGTTCCGTTCAGCCCATTGACTTGAACTTTGTAGATGAACCATCAGAAAATGGCACAACAAACAAGATTGAGATTAGCATGGACTGTATTCGCATGCAAGACTCAGACCTGAGTGACCCCATGTGGGTGAGTGACATGACCGCCCCTTTAATCTGTGAGCCATGCTATCCACATTTCAATGACACCTCTTTTTCCATGGCATGTGAAAAGGCAGGCGGCTCTAAATGGGCAATGCCATTAATAAGTCAATCACTGTGGTGAGCAGAAAGAAAATTAGGAACTTGTGGATTCTGGGTCTGCCTCAACTCTCCATAATGGTGTGGGGAAGTGGATTGGAAATAATTTCTTACATCCTTTATCTGAATTGATTTTCATGTCCATATTGATTTATAGAAGATGGTACCAGCCCAAGGTTTTATAGTCAGAACCAGAATCCAGGTCTGAATTCTATTCAAACCACTTTCCACTATGGCACACTGCATCTTTCATGGAACTATCCTTCTTTAATGCAGGAGGATGACAAAAATCCTATGGGAACACACAGATTTAAGTACCTGATAATAAAGTAAGAGGAAGGGAGATAACTGGTACATAAAACAGACTTGCTTTTGGTTTTACCACTGAGTCACTCATGACCTCAGGCCTCAGTTTCTCATCTATAAAATTGTGGGAACTTTTATGTGAGATACCTCCCAGACACCTAAAGAGTGCAATGGGATAATGATAGTAAAAAAACTTTTCTGAGATGTTTAGATGAAATATCCTATATTTGTGCAGTCTATAATGTGGATGGGTTTTCTTTTCTTTTTCTTTAATTTAAAATCACTCATTTACTACACAAGTTCTGCTGCCTTTTATGTAAAAATTAAAAACAAAACAAAATTTCTAGAAAAAAAAAGAAAAAAAAGAGCTAGAAAGAAGATAGGATGCCATAAAATGTCTGCTGATGTAGTTAAAGATAGTACTTTAGAAAATGTTGTGGCTTTTTGATGGTAGTGGGGTAACAATTTATTTCAAGGAATGGTACAAACAAAACAACTTAAGTATATATTTTGGTATGACTTACCTTTCTTGCCTAATTTAAGATTTTATTGAAATTTTTACAATATACTTTTTGGTATGGATTGTACTTTTTATTTTATTATTGGGAGAAGGGTAAGTGAGAAAAAGAGAAAAGAAATAACCACAAATGGAAAGATGTAAATTTGTAAATACACTGATGTTTGGTTGCTACTCATATACTAATAAGGGCAAATTATTATTTCTCACTGGACCCTTCAATTCTAATATGGATACAGTTCTCAATTATCCTCAAGCTAGTAAAATTAAACTGACAGGTAATTCCGAGGGGCAGGTCATTAGAGATCTTGGAATGTATTGTAATTGAATATAAATATGTATAAATTCTGATTTAAACTGTTAAAACTTAGAAATATACCTCATTCACTAAATAATATTGCCTCTTAAATTGATAGTTTGCACCTGCCTAGGCAAACCCACCTTTTTATATTCTCTCCAGGGATTTTCAGTTCTGACTCTTGAACTCATAAAAAGAAGCAGAGGTTGTAAAATTTTAAATTGAGAATCAAGCATTTTCTTTTATAGATCCTATTATATTTTCACATACTGAAGTATATGGGTTTTATTTTTTTAATAAGTCATGCTGTTTCTTGCTTCTTTGTTTTATTGGAGATTTTTCTCCTTGAGAACACCCCATTATTTTTTCCTCTCTAGCCTATTTGTACCTATCCTTCAGCACCCAATTTCTCCTACCTTCCCCAGGAAAACCTTCCCGCATCCCTATTCTCCACAAGTCTGAATTAGAGACCATCCTCCAAAGTGACCTAGGTATATTTTTTGTCATATTACTTATTATGTAATATTATAATTATTTATTTCTCTGTTTCTAAAGGGGACGGGGACTATATTTTGTCATGCCCAGTATGTCTTACAGAGTTTGGCACACAGGCCATCAGAAATTTTTGAAGTAAAAGGAAATGAGACTCACAAGTTACCTAAGTCAAAAAGCTCTCTTTCCAATAGTCTTGTCCAAAAGAACTTTCTTCCTTCAAGGTATTTGCATTTGAGAGGAACTTGAATTCCATTTCTTCTTGAGTACCTCTTTTCCTATGAACATTAGGGATGCTGTGTGGGGAAGCTTCCACTCTTTTGCCACGCAATTGTCATTAATAGAGATTCTCCACACTTTTCCTTCCTCTGAAGAGAGACAAGATATCATTGGTAATTTGGAATGATGAAACAGTTTTACCATCACTCATTAGCATCTTTGAGCTTGAAATTGTTTACCAGATTAAATTGAGGATAATAAGGAATTATGGAATAAGACCCAGGGTAGAAACATCCATAAGTAAGGGATTGAAGTGATTATTCAGAAAAGCCAGAAAACAATGGGAATGGGGTTTTGCCAGGAGGGGGAAAATAGGTCACTGAGAAACAACTGTATTGAAAGGAATATACAAGTAGAGTAAGAGTGACATTGATTAAATTTTTAAAAATCTTGCCTATGTATGGCAGCTTTATTTTTGTCTCCAAAGAAGAGAAACATTGGTAATAAATTATAGTTTTGTATGGATCCTGGGTCTACCCTTGTCCTATGGCTATTCCAAAAACTTCAGCTATGTCATGTGCGAAGGCCACCTAGATGAGTCTAGATAACAATAATAGTTCTCTGCAACAGGAGTGGCAAGATGGCAGACCTTCTCAGGCTGTTACAATTAGTATTTTCATTTGGAAAGTAAGAACTGGGATCCTCTGAGGTTCCTAGTCCTAAACTGACAGCTGCTACAACTGGTGGGAGGCTCTTTTCTTCCACTACTTGGTAGTATATTTTCAGTTTTCTGTATATAGGTTAATAGCTAATAGTTCTAAAACTCTGCACATAAATTCCTTTCCTTCCAAATATAATATTTAAAAAATCAGAATCTCAGTCAAGCATTCTTTTACTATGCAAGAAATACGGATCTGTGGACAAGAAACAGCATGTCAAATTATTAAGGACAGATTCCTTGAGATTGAGAATGTCATCCCATTTATATTGATTTTTTGATACACCCTTCACCGTAACAACTAGTCATGAAATGGGATAATAATGTTTTGCTCTAATTATTAACAAAGTAAATTTGGATTGTGAAGAATGTGTGTGCCTCTTCATTAGAATGATTTTAATGTCACTGAAGAATCTGCTGCATTGGATTAGCAAGACCCTTGGCTTTTGATTCATTTGTCTGATCCATGACTTTTATCTCAGCTTGGCATTATTTGTAAACAGTCTGAGCATATCTGTCATGTCTTCAAGAGGTGACTAATGATGGTAATATTTAAATATTCTCCTGGAATGACTGATGGAAACTATATAACTCTACATTTTGCATTTGCTGCTCCTTTTTTATTTTGAAGGGAGCCCTGTTTACTTCAATTGGGTTTTTTTCCTAGTGATCTGAGTAGTAATTATCTACAATTGTCTATTTTTGTGGATTCTCATTGTAGCATCCTAGATACACATTGAGAGTCTTCAGCTCTACATTTCAGAAGAGTGGGTAGTATGTTTGTACTTAGGCTTACACTGCTGCACCTAGCATAATGCCCTACATTTGCTATGGCCAAGGTTCATGTAAGATTTCAAGTTTATATACAAGGTCAAGCGCAACCATTTCTTTAGCACTTACTATATGTATGCTACATTCTTTGTGATATAAATAAACAAATCACAGTCTCTAGCCTTGAGAAGACCATAATATAGCAGAAAGGAAAGTGTGTGTACAATTATTTATAAAAAGTACCCTGATGTATATATGTTTTAAAGGCACATTGAAAGAAACAATTTATTGTGCATGCAAAAATCTGGCAATATGTTACAGAGATGATGATTTTTATTTAGGCCTTGTTATATCAGTCAAATTGATTAAAACAGAGAAAGGAAAAAGTCCAAGTTTGAATAATGGTTATAGAAATAATTTATTAAAAATCATAATGTAAAACTTAGAAGTTTTAAAAGACTGAAAATTTTGGCATATGAGAAATTTATATAAAAAGATGAATTTCAAAAATTACAACACATGACTAATGTTTAATAGCCCTAATATACTAAATATTTAAAAAGTAGAAAGATTAAATCTACCCCTACTTTTTGGCAGATAGTATAGGTAACTCACAAATGTTTAACAAATATACAATGTTGGACCTCTCTAATAATTACAAAAAAACTGTAAATTGGAACAATAAGATTATTTATCATCCTCTGGTCAACAAAGATTTAAATGATTGATAATATCCAGTATTGGTGAGATTGTTGAGAAACAGTCAATCTTTTTCACTTCTGGTGGAATACAAATTTATAATGTATTTAGAAGGCAACTTGCCCGTTCTAATTTGTTTGACTTTAAGGCACTTAACCACACACTCATACACACACACACACACACACACACACACACACACACACATACACACATACACATGCAGAAATGAAGGCTTCATTTAAGTAGTGCTTAAAATAACTAAACTGATAAGACCAAGTAGGATCCTATAGACTATAGGTACGGACTGAGATAGGAAAGAATTCCAATTTAAAGCAAGTGGGGGTTAAGCCCTCATACCGGTGTGAGATGGTATTAGTAGTTATGATGTGTGGTTATTTTCATCTTGGCAACCCTGTTCATAATCTTCAGTGTCATTTCTGTATTTGTGCTTTGTATGCAATGTCTTTTACATCCTGGAAAAATTATGTGGAATTGATAATATTTCTTATTTAAATATTGGTAGAATTTGCTAATGAAGCCATCTGGGCCTGTGGATTTCTTTTGTGGACACTCTTTAATTATGAATTCAGTTTCTTTCAAAAGTTATAGGACTATTCAAATGATCTGCTTTATCTTGGGTAAGATTTTGTGAATTGTAGTTTTCAGGAATTGGTTAATTTCATCAAAGTTTTAAAATTTATGTAAGTAGAATTGTTTGAAGTATTCCTTAATTATCCTTTTAATGTCTGTGGGATCTGTAATATCTACCTGTTTCATTCCTGATATTGGTAACTTGTGTCTTCTCTCTTTTTCTTTGTCACTCTTGCTAGAGATTTATCTATTTTATTGACCTTTCAAAGAATCAGCTCAGCTTGTTGATTTTTGGTGGGATTTTTTCCTGCTGTCTTTCTGTTTTCAACATCATTTCTGGCTTTATTTTATTTTATTTCTGCTTCTTTGGATTTATTTTGCTCTTTTTCAAGTTTCTTAAATTGGAAGTTTATATTATCCAGTTGATGTTTTTCTTCTGTTCTAATAATTTATATTCACTTTTGTAAGTTTTCCACCGAACAATGCTTTAGCTACATCTCATAAATTTTTATATATTGTATTTTCATTTTTGTTTAGTTGAAAATATTTTCTAATATTTCTTGAGACTTCCTCTTTTATCTGCGTGGATTTAGAAGTATTTTCTTTAATTTCCAAGTATTTTGAAAGTTTCTGTTATCTTTCCATTACTGACTCCCAGTTTCATTCCATTATGGTCAGAAAACATACTTCATGTGATATCAAATGTTTTAAATTTGTTTAAGTTTGTTTCATAAGTTAGGATATGGTTTATCCTGAGAATGTTCCATAGACACTTGAAAAGAATGTATATTCTGGTTTTTTTGTTTTTTTTTTTTTTTGGACAGAATGTTCTATAAATATCAAATAGATCTAATTGATTTATATTATGTAGTTCTTCTATACCCTTGTTTATTTTCTGTCTTCTAGTTCTATTGATTACTGAGAAAAGTTTCGAAGTCTTCAACTCTAATTATAGATTCATCTCTCCTTTCAAATCTATCAGTTTTTGTTTTGAAGCTGTTTTTAGATACATCATATTTAAGATGGTTACATCATCTTATTGACTTAATCCTTCTGTTATACAATATTTTTCTTTATTTGTGGTAATGTAATTTGCTTCAAAGTTTGTTTTGTCTTTATTTATATTAGTATCACTAATCTAACCATTTTTTAATTAACATTTGCATGAAAAATCATTACTCCATCCTTTCACTTTTAACCTATTTTTTCATTATATTTGAATTATCTTGTAGACTACATATAATTTAATTTTTTTATGCATTCTGGAAGTCTCTGTCTGTTAATTGATAAATCCACATATTTTACATTTAATGCAATTATTGATTTTTCTATCATGTATTTTTTTGTTTGTTCCCTTCATTGTTCTTCTATTTCCATTTTATACTGCCATTTAGGTTATTTTACCTATTTTAGTATTCGGTTTTAATTGTTCTATTTTGGCTCTGGCTATATCTCTTTGCACATTGTTTAGTGGTTGCTCTACGGATTGCAATAATTTTTTACAGTCTATTGAGAATCAATGTTTTACCACTTCAAGTGGAATGTGGAAACGTAACAACTATATTAGCTTCATAATCCTCCATGATGTTATAGCTGTCATATATATTACTTCTGTGCACACTGAAAACTTCATAAGACAATGTTATAATTGTTACTTTCAACTATTAAAAAAAGAACTGAAGGGAATTATCTATTTTATTGAACAGGATATTTATGATAGATTTTGGAACCAAGGTGGCTCTTTTTTTATACCAAAGTTATAATAAAATTCTCACTGAATATTATCAGGAAGGATATTGGCTTAATTTGATCAATTAAGAATTCGCTAAAAAAGACATCACATCCCAGATTCTGGGCCAAGGTGCACAGGGCTACCTTGCTCTGGACCTACCGCGATCACATTTAAAACTCACCTTGCAGAGGAGGACAAAATGGCGACTGGAGAGGAGGTCCCTAAAGCCTCTCCCAGAAAACACAATTGAACGGCCACCCAGGAGCCAAGAGAGAGGACCCTAGGTGACCAAAACGGCAGCTGAGACATCCACGCATTGCAAGTAAACACCTAAGGTTTGGAGAGAAAGGGGCAAGCGGGAGAGAGGGGAGGGAGCAAAGACAGATCTCAGCAGGATCCGATCGCGGCTGACTGCAGTGCATGGGAGGGGAGAAGCCAAGAGGCAACAAGAGGAAAAGCCCTAGCAAAACGGCAGAACAGTGGGAGTCCGTTGGGGAGCTAGGCTGGGGAGCTGGAATTTGGAGCGGAAAGTTGGGGACAGACCTTGGGAGCCAGCCTCTGGAACTCGTGAGTGGTAGCAGGGCTGAGTGAGGACTCTGAACTGCAGAGATGACATCTTGGCTCTAGGCTCTCTAGGGACCCACAGCACAGGCGCGCGCAGCTCCTGCACAGGGCTGTGGTTCCTGGTCCCAGCCCGCT
>PVJL010005665.1:54474-104827 GCA_004026885.1 Lyroderma lyra | reverse complement strand
ACCTAATGTGACTTCTCTTTCCATCACCTTATATTTAGCTTCCCCCACTCCTCTCCCACCCCCTCCCCTTTCTCCCCTCCCTAACCCACTCATCCCCAAATAAACATTAAACTATTGATTGTGTCCATGGGTTATTTGTTTGTTCATTTCTTTTTTTCTTTGCTTTCAGTTTTATATTCTGCATATGAGTGAAATCATGCAGTTCTTTGTTTTTTCTGTCTGGCTTATTTCACTTAGCATGATGATCTCCAGGTAATGCAGTGAGGATCTCAATGATTCCCTGAAATCCTACCATGTAACTGTCTTCCAATTTCCCCAAATAAATACCCCACTCATTACCATGTACAGCCACATAGCCCCTCTCAAAAATGACCAAGAAAACTGAGGTAAATTCATTCATTTATTTATTCATTCATTCACTCATTTCATTATTTATTTATTTAACAATTTGTTGTTGTTGTTTTTGTTGTTGAGCATCTCAGCTGAAGGCATTCTAGGCAAGGGGAACAGCATGGGAAAAGGCAGGGAAAATTAACGAAGAGCTTGATTGGTTCAACGAATTGTTAGTATTGTATAGGATGTACATGTGTATGTAAGTATAGATGAGGCCTGAAAAATAGTTACAGAACAGATCAGAAAGGGCCTTGTTTGTCATTCTGAGGAGTTTGGTACTTTACTTTGAAGGTAGTAGAGAAAAGTTGAAATATGTTAAGCATGATCAGGTGAGTGTTTTAGAAAGGCTACTCAAGTAGTCACAGTTTGGATGATGTTGAGCAAAACCAGACAGCTTCAAGATATCATCCAAGTGAAAAACAGCCTATAAAAGTTACATAAAAATCCTGCTTTCTTTAGGGGCTATCAGATAAAATAAAGTATAGCTTATTTAAAAGCAACTGAGAGCAGTGTAATTGGGTCTGATTTGAACATCCCAACAGAATCTTCCTTGGTTGGCAGTGGACTCAAGCATTCTATCTTCAACCTGACCTTGACTAATTTCTGGTCTGTGGAGCCTAAAAAATGGAGTTGGTACATGATACTTTCCCATCAGCACTTATAACTTTCACCTATTAAATAAATAAATAAATAGATAGATAGATAGATAGATAGATAAATAAGTTTCCTGGATCTCACACATTCTTCTAGCTACTATTTTGTCTCTTTTCTCTCCTTTACAACCACACTTCTGAAAGGATTTTCTAGTCTCACTTTTCCCATTGGCTCACCTCCTATTCACTCACAAACCCAGTGCTGTACAATCAGATTAGTGCTACCACTACTTCACCAAACACAGCTCTGACTAATGTTATCAATGACCTTGATGTTAAAGCAAATGATCACTTGTTTGCTCTCATATCCTTCACTTCTGTGCATAATTCAATACTTCTTGGAACATTGTATTTCTTTAGTTTCCGGGCTGAGCATTCTCCTGGTTCTCCTCCTGCCTCCTTGGCCTTCTTACCTCTACTCAATCTTAAAATGTTAGAATCATCTAAGTTTCAGCTTAGATTTTCTCATTTTTCTCACTCCGTACTTTTTCCACTAGATAAACTCAACCAATCCCAAGTCTTCAATAATCACATATATGCCAACAATTCCCAGTTTTGTATTTCCAGATTTAGCTTCTGAATTTCAAAATAGCATATCCATTCTCCTATATGACATGCATTTGAAGTCACAATATCAAGAATCAAACTCATTATTTCCCCTCCTCTCCAAATTTGCTCTTCTTCTAGTGTTCTGCAACTCAGTAACAAGGACCACCATTCCTCCTCTAGTGGAGCATACCAGAATTCAGTTATTCTTGAATTCTTCCTCTCCCAAATACAAAATGATTGATATAGTCTAAATGGCTACTGCATGGATTGATCCCTGTCAAATTCTTCAGCCTTACCTTATATTCTTTACTCATGCGAAACTTGTTTTCTTTCAAGTCTTTGAGAACACCCAGATCTTTCTTTGTTTTCATTCTTTTTTTTCCCTCATTGTCTTTATATTGGTGTCCTCTTCCCAGAACATTCTTTTCTCAAATCTTTAGCTGGTGATCTCCTACTTAATCTCTATATCTCAACTTAAATATCACTTCCTTGGGTGAACCTTCCTGAATCCATCTGATTAAATTGGATCTTCCATCCCATCTCCTGCTGGATTGTGATCTTAGGAGGGCCCATAATTTTCCTTCATAGCACTCTATTACAATTTAAAATATTTTTTTTCATTTATCAGCTTGAAGGTCCCTCACTGTTTATTTCAAGTGCTTGCCTTAGGTCCAAGTTCTAGGTCTTTTTCCTTTTTCACACTAAACTCTACATTGGCTTTTTTTTTAATTGAGATATAATTGACATCTAACATTATATTAAGTTCAGATGTATAATATAGTAATTCAATACATGTATAATTTGTGAAATGATCACCACAATAAGTCTAGTTAACATCCATCACCACACATAGTTATAATATGCTTTTTTTGTAATTAGAACTTTTAAGGTCTACTCTCTTAGCAACTTTCAAATATACTATACAATATTATTACCTATAGTCACCAAGCTATACATTACATCCCCAGAACTTATTTATTTTATAACTGAAAATTTTTACCTTTTGATCACTTTCACCCATATGGCTTTTTAAAAATTTTTTTTATGTTTTTTTATTGGGGTGACATCTGTTAGCAAGGATTACATAGGTTTCAGGCATACAATTCTACACTGCATTGTCAACTTGATGTATAATCAGTTCACCACCTAATGTGACTTCTCTTTCCATCACCTTACATATGACTTTTGAGATGAAGGCAGGGCTTGTAGACTTGCAGAGCAGGGAAAGAGCTGCTGAGTCTTTTAAGAGGCCACTCTTAATTCCTTCTCTCCTGTCCCAAGTATCCAGAATGTTTTCCTTGTAGTGGGTTATTCTGGCCTAGATTCCATTGGTATTCAGCCATGCCCAAGCCCTGGGAAACTGATATACAATAGAAAATGGAGCTATACTTATGCAACCAGTCTCTGTAAGACTTTCAGGGAAAGGCCAGTTCCCCTATCTCTAACGTAAAAAATCAATTCCTAGTCATTTGCTTTAGTATCAAATTCAAAAGAAAATACAACTGGCTACTGGGACCAGAAGTGGATAGTCCAGAGAATGAAAATATGGTCATTGGTTTATTGATAACATGATTATTCAGAAATTACCCAATACTCCAAAAGTTACACCAGTTAATGCTGTCTCTGAGGCCAAAATGATCTTCAGAATATATCATGATTAGCTTTTATTTATGTACTTGACTAAAAGAAAACATACTCTTCTGGTTGCCTAGGAGTGACATGGTCTATAAGCAATGATAAGAGTTAAAATTCTGTACTCTTTTGCTAAGGTTGATAAGATTCTGTTTCTAGACCACTATCCCCAGAGTGTCCCTCTTGGAAACTCCCTCCATTCCATGGATCCCAGGAACACCATGAGGAGCTCTTGTAGGGACCACTTGGATAGAAGTTTTTCTATTCCTATGCTGAAAATCAAATTTTGGAGATTCATAATTAGAAGCCAAGTTTTTAGAGTATTGTAGAAGGTTAGTACAGATTTCTCATATGTACAATAAAAGCCCTGAACCTGGAGTCAAATCTGAGGGCAAATCTATCTTTCATTATAGCTATGTTATCAAGTTGTAATTAATAAAATAACACATGCAAAGGATCCAGCATATGCTCAGATTGTGTGACTTGTATCTGAATTTGTCCCTTACAACTGCTGCCCACCTCTCTTAAGTGTCCCATGGTAGAGATAACACTGTTCTTTAGGTCTTTCTTTGCAGAACCTTTCAAAGTCCCTTCAATCCATCCTGCTTAAAATTTTCAGGGCAATATTTGAAAAATTCCAAAATGATCCCAGAATCACATATCTTCTTTTCTCTACTTATCAAAATCCTACTCACAACTGAAAACCCAATTCAAGTGTCATCGTCATTGCAGGTCTTCCTCAAATACTCTTTAGATCTAATCTAGGAACTTGGGGAAGGCTTTAGGTGAGATATGACTATAATGTGGGAATACCCTGGGGAATGGGAGGAGAAGAGAGTATTCTGGGCAGAATAGACAGTATCTGTAAAGACAGTGACTTTGGGTGAGGAACAAAAAAGGTAATATACAGATGATGCATTATAGAATTGTACACTTGAAATATATAATTTTATTAACTAATGTCACCCAATAAATTTAATAATTTTTTAATAAACTTGAAGCAATTACTGTAGTTTGCTGGAAAAACTAAAAGATAACCAGCAGGTCAGTGTGGCTAAAGCACAGAGAAGGCCAAAGCCTTACAAATAGGGCAGCTACAAATGACTTTTCTGTTAGTGCACCACATGGAGATGCCCTGTCAAGGGGGCATGTAAGCACTGAAATCCAGCATAGAACTGTGTCTAGCCAGAAGGACTATATTTTTCTAATTTGTGTACTCTTGTTTTCATAGTCAGAAAGATGCACAAAGGTTAACAGTAGCCTTTACAAGGCCATGGATGTTCTGACTCCTATCTACAGTATCATCCTTACCTGGAACTCGTCCCTCCTTCTCTTTGTGTTCTGGCCACGTGAGTCTTTTGCATCCTTAGGACCTTTACAAATGTTTTCCTTGCTGTACTGGGTTCTACTATCATACGTCCAACAAAATAATTAGCATACCATTGAGGCCTGATGAGTGTGTTTTAGTACACAGTTCATGACCCAAAGCTAATTTGACTACATAGGAGTCTGGACCTGAATGAACTAAAATTGGGTTAGACCTTTCCTGGTCTTCAGACTAGGAAGGCTGGTGCAATGGTTCTAAGAGCAGTGATTCCTGCTACCCTTGCATGGCAAAGGAGGGGCTTTCTTTTCCTGGTGCTTCTGGCATTGTTAAGGATAGTGAGAGTCACAAGGACTTACTAATACAGGCAATAATGACTTTTTTAAAAATGAGTTGAAAGTATGGGGGAAAGTGATTGTTTCAGGTTTTCTTCTCAAAAATCAGGATAGCCTTCTCTGAGGACACACTGCAACAAGAGTCCAACAGGAGTGCCCATCAGCCAAGATTTCTGCAAGAATGATAAGCTCCTATTGCAATCATTTGTTGAAGAAATATCTATTGAGCACCTATACTAATGAGTAAGATAGGCATGATCCTTGACTTCACAGGGCTTATATTTTAGTGTCATATTCAGAAATCTCTGTGGTATTACTTTATTGGGGAACTGAGTCTTCTAAATGCTCATTGGCTGCTTGATAGCAACCTACAAAGCACAAAGAGAGGGGCTCTGAAATCAACCTGACTTGGGTCCAAATCCAATGAATTCCACTATTTGAGAGCTGTACAACCTTGGGTAGTTTCCTTTTCTGTTCTTCAGTTCCTTTAAGTGGGAATAGCAATAATTAACTCACAGAGTTGATATGAAGATAAAATGAGATACTACATGTAAAAGGATGCAGTCTACTACTAAATTAATAGATATTTCTAAAAATATACCATACTATGTTTTTTCATAATTTTATTTCAGAGTTGATATACAATATCATATTAGTTTGAAGTGTACAACATTGTGATTAGACATTTATATAACTTATGAAGTAACCACCCCAAAAAGTCTAGTATAATACCATCTGACACTATACATAGCTGTTGCAATTTTATTAACTATATCCCCTATATTGTACTTTACATCCCTGTGACTGTTTTCACAGCTGGCAATTTGTATATCTTAATCCCTTCCATTTCTCACCCATCCTCCCAACTCCCTTCCCTATAATCTCTATTTTATGAAAAATGATTTCTTAAACAAAACATATCTAGAAAATGGTTCCATTTTTTTAAGAACTCAGAACAGTAATCATCGTAAATGTCACAGTTTGGGGAAATGCTTCCTATCTTTTATGTCCCTATCAAGGCTGTTATATTCTTCAGGTAGAAACTATGTTTCATCGCAGTATCACCCAGCCTACCTCAGTGTCTAGCATAATCCCTGGGAGTACTGAAGATAGAGGACTTTTTATATTACTTTCTGTACTCCCAGGGTCTAGTATAGTGTCTAGAACACGGTATGCTTATTACAAACATTAATTCATTTAATTATCACAGAAGTTACCTAAGGTAGTGCCATCATTACTCTTGTTATTAGATGAAGAAACTGGGGGTATAGAGACATTATGTCAACTGCTCAAAATTACCAGTTAGTTAAGTGGTAGAGCTGGAATTTGAACCTAGGCAGTCTGGCTATAGGCCTGCACCCCTAACATCCAACACAACCACATAGGAGGTGCTCAATTAGATATTTGTTGAATGAATACAATTGCAAGAAAATGTGAATTATAATCATGTAAAAGAGGGGTTCCATTATACATGTATACTTTATACAATAGCTGCTATCCCCAAAACTGGATAAACGTCTACTCTTTTCTAAATGTCATGCATTTTACCAGTGTGCCCACCACATTAGAGTTTGAAAAGTCAACCAATACCACATATTAAGGGTTCCTGCTGCTCAAAGCAACCTGTGGTGACACATTTTGTGGTGTCAAGAATCTTCTTGTCATGTTCATAACCACTTAGTAAACTATCCAATTTATACAATTAGTTTTTTTTTTCCACATAGTGGTTTCTAAAGCAGGAAGTGCTGGTAAATATCCTTTAGTTGATCCTGTTCCAATCATCTATATAACCAGTCCCTCCACCTCACCCCACACCTCAAACCATTAACACTTGAAAGAAAATTGGTAACCTCTTCTGGGGTTTTGGGGCGGTAGCACACATTGGGCCCACCAGGGGGCATTTCCAAGAAATATTCATGTCAACTTCTTTCAATTCTGGTGATAAGAATGGGGTTGGTTTTTGGATCTCTTCTTGAAATAAGAAATTGGATCTTTTTCTGAAAATAAGAAAGTTGACCTATTCAACCAGATGAGTCTCCTGAAGCTCTTCTGGATAAAGAGATGGAATAAAAATTCAGCTGAACTTTAGAAGGATGCTGAGCAAATATTTCCTTTAGATAGTTACACTTTACATACAATTTAAAATCATATGCTATTAATGATAAAATTTATCATTGATTTAGGTTTATCTATATACTAGATGCTGTATATGCATTATCTCACTTAAATCTTGCCACAACCCTGGAAGGTAAAGAATATCTCCAATTTACAGTTAAGAAAGCTGAGATGTAGAGAGGTTAAACAACAGACAATAACTGGCAAACTCAGGAATTTGAATCCAAATCACACTCTTTCCAGTGTAATATGTTGTCTCTTTTTACTTCTTTTGATCCCGTATCAAAATTTTATTAGTAAGAGATGGCAGGAAAACATTCCTGACATATGTAATCTCAGTCCAATACCAATGAAACCTCAAAGACTGCCAAAAATTCTTATATGGACTCTTTGATAGTTGTCCTGACAACTTGTTATTTTATTTCGTTATGTTGAATAGAAAGATAGGAAGTCAGACAGAAGTCAGTGGCCAAAGAGAATGTCAGGGTGGCAGAGAAAGACATAAGACAGGAGGGAGTGGTGTGGACATGGGGACAGAGACTTCTTGGTTGACTCTCTGCAGCTCATGAGGCCAGAACTAGTACATCGGGGGGAGTCCAGCTTTCTGGAGAGCACAACTTGCATCAAATGTAGTAACAGTTAACCTGTATCTAGTATTTACTTTTTGCCAGGCATTCTTTTAAGTGCCATACATGTATTAACTCATTTAATCCTCACAAAATCCCATGAGGTCTTTTGATTAACTCCATGTTATATATTAAAAAATTGAAGCAGAGAGAGACTATATTTCTATTTTATAGATAAAGAAACAGAGACAGAGAAATTGAGTAACTTGCCCAAGATCAATCTAATAAATGTTGGAGCTGGCATTTAAACTTAGGATTGTGGCTCCAGAGTTATACTGTTACCTATCATGATATATTACCCCTCCCAATATGTTGTAAGGATAAATATTGTTTCAGGAAATGTTTATGTCAGGAACATGTGTGTGTATGAGTATATGTGTTCATGTTTGTATTGGGTTGCAATGTAAAATGTATTTTTTCTTATGAGTCACAGACAAAAATTTCTAAAGTTTACTGCTCTAGCAATAGTATTGCTGAATTACACATTTTCAATCTCACTATAATACAGATTGTTCTCTAAAATGATTGTACCAAATCATATTCCCACCAGCAGTATGAGACTTACCTATGTTCTATATCTTCACCTAAACTTAATATTAATAGCATCAGATTTTTAATATGCTGCCAATTCAGTGGGGGTGGAATCGTATCTTAATGTGATTTCAAATTGCATTTTTCTGATTTACTTTACATTATTTTCTATGTTTTCTGCTGTTCAAGTTTTTCCTACTGTGAATGATCTATTTAGATCCCTTACTTGCATATGATTGTATATAATAGAAATGTATACAAAACAACACTCACAACAACTCTGTGAAGGAACCAGCAGTTCAGATGCAGAAACTCAGGCCTAAAGAAACCTTGCTTAAGATCACCCAGCTAATGGGTTATTGAATTTAAGTCCAGATCTAGAGGACTGATAAGCTCAGGACTTTTTTTTTTTACAATACATGCCACAGATCAAGGCCATGTTAGAAAAAATAGAGGAAGGGAACAAATAATTCTGAGCATGTAACCATGACCTGTGTCTCATTGAGTTTGTTCAATTAACATAATTATTTGCTTATATCCTCCCAACAAACTGAGATGAAGTGTATTATCTTCATTTTACAGGTGAGACTGAGGCTCAGGGAAATGAAGAGATTTGCTTTGGAGAAGTTAAATTACAGGTAATAAGAGACAGAATCACAATTCACAGGAGTGGGTAGAAATGCAAGGAGGAGTGGTGTGGACATGGCTGCCTCTCTGCAGCTCATGAGACCACAATTAGCACATCATGGGGAGCCCAATGTGATCATAAAGTCCATGCCTGTTCCACAAACTTGGTTCTTACCCATAAATATTCTTGGTATAAGGTAAAGACCTCCCACCAATCAGGCCTGCCTCATCATCTCCTAGAGCCACAGCTTAACCTCCTGCCCCACCTTCTTACAGCCCTAACAAACTGCTTCCCCTTGGACAGAATCAGGACTCCGCTTACCTTTTTCCTGGTCTGGAGCAGCCTTAACTCAACTTCCCCAGCCCTGCTGCCTCCCATTAATCAACTAAGCTAGATGAGCTTCCAACCAACTTGCACAGATTCATTTTCCATTGCCCCAGGCTTTTCTGATGAAGCCCACTCACCTTCCATGGTAAACTAGAAATTCTAAGTCAGGGTTCTCAAACTGGGCTGCACATTAAAATCACCTGCAGAACTTGAAAAGTCATGATACCCTGGTAACACCCCACACCTACTATATCAGAATCCCTGTGATAGTTAAAGATCCCCAGGAGATTTCAATGTACAATCAAGACTGTGAACCACGGTTACAGCATCTTCTTCAAGCTCCAGCAGCCACACTCATAACTGGTTTCCATATTTTAGTGCTCATAAAAACTTTGTGGAGCATTAGTTAAGATTCATGTTTCTGGGACCCAGAAGTCTACATTCTTAACAGTCACCACAGATAGTTTCATTGTAAGTCATTAGCAGACCACATTTTGGGAAATGCTGCATTAGAGAATACTGCATGGAAGTGGATTGGAGCAGGAGGCCTCTGGTCCTTTAAGGACTAATTAAGAGGCTTCCTTTAAAGCTGTGAAGCAGAGCAGGCTAGGGCTGCATTTATTTTTTTCATCCTAGTAGGTAAGGTAAGGGAGTAGGTCCTGAAATGGACTTCTCCTTTTAAGTTACCTCGGCCTCCAAATAAGTAGTCTTGTTTCCAACCCTGGAGAGCAGGAGGGGCATACTGCCTTGTCTCCCTGCTGTTTCCATTTGCTTTGATGCAAAGAGACCAAGTTAGGAGACCTTGGTTCGTCCAGAAGATCCTCCCAGAGGAAGCAACAGAGGGCCTGCTTGCCTGCCTTTTATTTTTCTTGCCCTGTCCTTTGTGGAGCCAGGATGCATGTGTAAAAGGAAAGGGCTTGGGCTGGAATGTGTTGCTGAAAACAGCCTTTCAAGATGGTCCTCCTCAGCATCCTTAGAATTCTTCTTCTTTGGGGACTGGTGCTTTTCATGGGACACAGGGTCCAAATGGCAAAGGTAGGGCAGCCCTCCACTGCCCTCCTGGCTGAGGCCCCTACCTTGCCCCTGATTTGGGAGCTGCTAGAAGAAGCCCCTGGCAAGCAGCAGAGGAAGCCACAGATCCTAGGGCATCCCATGCGGTACATGCTGGAGTTGTACCAGCGTTCAGCTGATGCACGTGGACACCCTAGAAAGAACCGCACCATTGGGGCCACCATGGTAAGGCTGGTGAGGCCCTTGTCCAATGTAGCAAGGCCTCTCAGAGGTGAGTTATCATACCATACTATCCTGGAAGGGAGAAAAATGGGAAGAATGTAGGGAAAAGAGGATATGTGAGTTTAATGTCAGGTTTCATTGCCTAGTGGGCAGGTAGTTTTCTCAGGCGTGGTTTTCAAAGGTTGGCAAACTCAAAGCTGGCTCCATGCCTGCTTCCTTTTAGGACCCCAATTTAAGAACAAATCGCCTTTGGACCTACCTGAAGAATCTCTCTCAGGCCTCAGGGCAACTGAGTGATGTGTCAACTCCTATCTTTCAAAGAAAATAATACTGCCTGTTATATCACTGAAAATGATAATTGAGAAATACTCACATACATTCTTGTGAAGGGCTATTTATATGTTGTTTTACTTTTAGAAGGCAACAAGTACAGGATACTGAGTTGGAGAAATTTATAAGAAATCAGAAAGGATAGAAACAAGCTAACATCTGAGCGTCTGTATACCTGGCTCAGTGAGCACCTGCTATTGTTCTTAACCCTTAATGACAGATAATATCTGTCATTAAGGGTTATGAACAATACTAATGGAACAATTCACCTAATTTTTAAACATAAGAAAACTGAAGTACAAAGAGGTTAACTAACTTCCAAAGGTCACAAGGATAGTGGGTGGTAGAGAGGATTTAAGCTCAAGTCTGTCTGATTCTCATCTTTTCATAATTTCTCAAATGTTTAAATGTCATACCCCAATATCCTTGTATATCAAGCAGTTTTTCCATTTAGACCATGTTGCTACTTTGGATTTTTGGTACCAAGTGTTATTTTGGAATTGTCTTTGCTCCCATCATGCTTAATTCTGCTTTAAATATCAGCATTAGACACTGTTCCAGGACAGCAGTGGGCTCCTGGAGTACAGGGCTCTCTAGGGAATGCAGATAGCCATTAACTTCAAGGAAATCTTGGGAACCTGATGAGATCAAACTTGGGCCTTTGTTATCAACAGACAAAATATACCCTCCCTCCTCTGAGCAAAACAACCAACATATCCACCATTAGCTAACCTTTTCTGTGAGCTTACCACATGCCAGGCATTGGACAAAATACAAACATCTTCCTTAATCCTCACAATTATCATATAAGGTAGGTACTATTAACATACCCATTTTATATGTGAAGAAACTGAGGCTCCAAGTAACTTACTCAATGTAACACAACTAGTAATTGGTAGAGCTGAGTGTGAAACCCAGGCTTTTAGGCTAGAGCCTGTGCTTTTAATCACCTTGCTGTGCTGACTCCACCACAGATCTTAATTGAGCACCAAGCACTATGAGTATAAATAGGCAAATAATTATGTTCCTGACTTCTGGGAGCTCCCACTGTAGTAGAATGGATAGACAAGTAATTGTATAATGGTGTTACAGCATGGCAAATGTTTTGAAAAGGGTGAGCAGTAGGGATCCCAGGACTCCAAAGAAATGGGTCACTGCTTAAAGCAAGGAAAGGAAAGCAGGGAGACAGTTAGAAGGCTTTATTAAGGTGGTGGTATTTGATCTGGGCCTTGAAGAAGGAGTAAGGATATTATGTATAAGGAGACAGTAAAGTGTTTTCTGATTAAAGAAAGAGAAAACAGCTTGGTGTAGGTGGAGATTCACTCAACAAATATTTATTCAGCACCTACTGAGTGCTAGGTACTGTTCTGACCTACCTATTCAGACATAAAGGTGTGATCAATATAGGTATGGTTCTCATAGATAGGCATGGTGAGACAAACACAGATAACTGCAAATTGTGGTAAGTGCCATCAAAGAATGAAATTGGTTGTTTTGATAAAGAATAGCAAAGAAATCCTCCCTTTACATGGGCTTGTCAATGAAGGCATCTTTGAAGAGGTGATATTTGAGCTGAGGTTTGTAAAATAAGCTAGGCATGAAAAAAATACAGAGAAGTCTGATTTAAGCAGAGGAAATGTGAAAAGGCCTAGAGCGGGTGGAAACAAGCTTGAAGATCAGAAGGAAGATGAGTATAACTGGAGCCTATTAAACATTGTGGAGAGTAGTGGCAGGTATGAGGCTGATGAGAGTCAGGGGCTTATAGGCCATGCTAAGGAATCTGGATTTAATTCCTAAGTGCAACAGAAAGTTACATAATTCAAGTTTGTACAGATGATATGAGGCTAGAAAGGAGTATGCCTAGAATTAGGCCAGTATCCTGGTCTGATTGTGGGACATAACTGGCATCTAGGGACTCTGGAAAAGGATCCAGAAATGGAAGATAAGAGAGAAGAGCCTGATCTTTCCATCAGATGTCTCATCTGAATTGAGCTTGCTTGGAGAGTTATGCCAGGTTCAATCACATAGAATGTGAGTCAGGCATTTCCCTGAAAAGTTCTGAGCAGACCCTTCTGACTGTGATCCTTAGCAACCCCACCCTGCTTCAGGAACTATGTGTTGTCAAAATCTGAAAAGAAAGGGCAGTTCCTCACCAGACAGCCAGTTAGAATTGAATTGGATTCCTTTTCAGGAAGGATGGGCAGGTGTATGGGTGGGCCTCTCAAAAAGATTATTATAAGATGGGAATATGGAGTAACTTGAAGCAAATATCAGCCTGGCTTGGGTCTTGTGCGAATTACGTCCACTGCCCCAAACTTGAGGGTTTACTAAGCATGAGTTGGAACCTGCACTTAAAAAAAAATCCTATCCTCGTGCTAAGCAAAATAAGCCAGACAGAAAAAAGCAAAAACTGTATGACTTCACTCATATGCGGAATATGAAACTGAAAGCAATAAAGAAAAAACAAACAAACAAAAAACCCATGGACACAATCAACAGTTTAATGTTTATTTGGGGACAAATGGGGAGGGGAGGGGAGAAGGGAGAGGGGCCAGGCGAGGAGAGATGAGAAGCCAAAAATGTCATGGAAAGAGAACTCACGTTAGGTAGTGAACATATAATGCAACAAGTAGATGATGCACTGTAGAATTGTACACCTGGAACCTATGTAATTCTTGCTAACCAATGTCATCCCAATAAGTCTAATAAAATATATATATATATATATATCCTAATGCACGAAGACTTTAAAGAGCTATGTTGAAGGTTCCAGGTCTACCAAAGAATTCCACTCTTGTGGATTCAGTGGAGAAGGAAGATTAGGTGAATAATATGTAAATTAACATGCAAATGTTTAGTGTTAAGAGCTTTGAAGATGAAAGAAGCCTTTTTCCTGCAGTGCCTGGCTTTTGTAATCTTTGCTCTTGGCCTTTGCCAGGAGGGGTCGCAGAAGTTCAGCGCATTGCAGACCCTGCCCTCCAACCCTTTGGCCACTGGGTGTCAACATTATAGTTTGGATTAAAACTCACTAAGAGGCATGCAAACAAAATACTTACATAACCAAAGCCTTGTTGCAAATGGTATTTAGAGTAATGGTAATACAATGAATGGTGTAAATGAAGAATTACTTCCAGTAAGAAAAAGAAAAAGGAGAGACTGAGGGTTAAGGCCCATGAAGGAATAGCTGTTTAAGAAGCAATTTTTAAAGTAGAAGGCAGAAACAGCAAAATAACACTCCCCACTAGTGGTCGATAGACAGAATTATTTTGTGGCATCTTGGCCCTGGATTCGAAGCGACAGCAGGCCATAGCCCCCAGTATTGGGCTGTCACCCCAAAGCTGTATCTACATACTGATATGACACAAGGACTAATTCATGTATGTCTAAGCAATTCTCTTAACGGTCACCTTTAATAGTCTACTATAATGATAATATGATTGACCCTTTCCCATGTATATACTATATTATATTTGAGGGATTTCCTCAGCCTAGTGCTGTGAGTGATCTAAAAATGAGACACAATTTCTCTTAAGGGCAAAGACTTGAGCTCAAATCTTGATTCTATCACATCCTGGCTGTGTGTCCTCTGGCTTAGAGCTACTCTGAGCCTCAATTTCCTTATCTGCAAAACAAATATATTATTTAGCTCATAAGACTATTGCAGGTTAAAGAGATAATGCATGAAAAACATCTAATATGTTAGTAACTGCTAATAAACAATAGTTATTATCATGATCTTGAGTTAATTTTCAGGTTTCTTATAGCTGACATTGTGTACTGTCAGCTATAAAGAGGTTTGTGAAGGAGATTCAGGCTCAGCTGTAAGAAGCTAATCCTCTGCTCTGGTTCCCTCTGATGCAGGCCCCTGGCATATACAGACCCTGGACTTCCCTCTGAGGCCAAACCAGGCAGCATACCAACTAGTCAGAGCCACTGTGATTTATCGCCATCAACTTCACCTGGCTGGCTTCCACCTCTCCTGCCATGTGGACCCCTGGGTCCAGAAAAGCCCAACCAACCACTTTTCTTTCTCAGGAAGAGGTTCTTCAAAGCCTTCCCTGATATCTAAAGCTTGGACAGAGATGGATATCACACAACACGTTTGGCAGGGGCTCTGGAATCACAAGGGACATAGGGTTCTACGATTCCGCTTCATGTGTCAGAAGCAAAAAGGTAGTGAGGGTCTTGAGCTCCTGTGGCATGGCACATCATCCTTGGACACTGCCTTCTTGTTACTCTACTTCAATGGCACCCATAAAAGTGTTCAGAAGGCCAAACTTCTCCCTGGAGGCCTGGAGGAGTTTATGGAAAAGGAATCTTCTCTTCTGTTGAGGAAGGCCCGGAGAGCAAGCAGTATCACATCTAAGATTCCTGGGCCCTCCCAGGACTATGAAAGGCCTGAAAGTAACCAGTGTTCACTCCACCATTTCCAAGTCAGTTTTCACCAGCTAGGTTGGGATCACTGGATCATTGCTCCCAATCTCTATACCCCAAACTACTGTAAGGGAGCCTGCCCTCGGGTGCTACGCTATGGTCTCAATTCTCCCAATCATGCTATTATCCAGAACCTTGTCAATGAGCTGGTGGACCAAAGTGTTCCTCAGCCCTCCTGTGTCCCTCATAAGTACGTTCCCATTAGCATCCTTCTGATTGAGGAAAATGGGAATATCTTATACAAGGAGTATGAGGATATGATTGCCCAGTCCTGCACATGTAGGTGACAGTACAAATACAGGTAGCTCAGGTTTCCCGAGAAATTGGAGTAGGGTTTAAAATAAACAAATATTAGTGTTAAAGCTGCAGGTGATCTTCTACCTAATGTATTGGTTTTATTCCTTGCCTTAAGTGTTGTTACTTAAATCTCTTCCCACATTTATGAGCTCTTCACTTTATAAAAACAGCTCTGACACCAAACATATGCATTTTCACCACCTAGTCAGAGCCTTTAATGTTTGAGTAGGCTGTTGCTTTGGAGTTGCCCTCTCTATTTTCTTGTCTTTTTATTGTGACTTTGTCAAAAATCACCAGTCTGTGATGGTAGAACTTCAGGAATTATCCCACCAAGGTGTGGGAAAGATAAAATCTCCCTAGTGTCCATCTTCTGAAGCTCTCTAGATTTGGGATGAAGAAAGCAACTTGGAATTTTATACTCTTCCTTGCCTCCTTTATCTTAGAAATTAGTAGATAATCAGAAAGACTGGCTACTTCTGTGCTTAGATTGCCCTCTAAATCTAAAACTAACTTTTCTCAGATGCTTTAGAAAACTTTTAGGTAATCTCCATAAAAATCTTTTGAGGGGGACAGAAGGAAGAAAATCTTTTCTAAACTATCAGGACTTTCCTCTCACCCTCTGAACCTGGGAAAGGTATCTAGGATTCATTCCTACCCGAGGGTGAGGACAGTAGCCTTTAATAAGGCCAATAGGGGAACTTGAGTATGGAGTTGTCTGAGATGAAATTACTTCAAAACCACCTGCATCTATGGTTAAGAGAAAGAGAGGAAAAGCTGTCATTAGTGATTAGAATTATGGATGGGGAATGTCATTTTAACCTTTCTATGGAACAATAGGTTTCCAGGGTACTTTCTTGTTTTATGTAACACTTAAACTCCTGTTAATTACTCTACACCCCGCCCCCCAAAAAAAGCTCCCTGGTAGCTCAGACGCTAGGTAGTTGGCCTGGATGTGGGTAGAAGGGGTAGAAGGCTGCACTTAAGAAACTTGAAGGACTATGAGGAAAGAGTGAAATGTGCTGAGGCCTGGGACTGACTTCAGTCTGGGCTTGGGCTTGCCTGTTTTGGCTCTAGGTATGGGTCTCTGAGGGAAGATGGGCATAGTGTCCTAGGAGGGAGGGAGCTCTACCTTGGACTACATGATGCTTGAAGTGTGAATCTTTTCTACTCCTATAATGTATTGAAGTGATGGGAACTGGGCTGTGTTGCAAATAAACCATTTTGTTGTTAAAGAGAATCTTGAATGTTTGGGGGATTGGGAAAGTGGATGGAAGAAATTTATTTCATTTGCTCCACTTAGCTATGGCCAGGAGCTGAACCCTAATCCCTAAGGGTGGGGCTAGAGGCTCCTCTGAAGTTCTGCTTTCTTTAGGCTGCCCTGGATCCCCAAGGGGCCCATTTGAAGAGCCCCAATAAGGCCTTTTCCCTACCCAACTTTTCCTTGATTAGTCTTATGGGCATTCTCAGTGGGGTGGAACTAATTTAGGGTGGGTGCATGTATTTTCCAAATGTAGGTGCCTATCTCTTTCTTACCTATCTATTGTAAATTGACTCACGACTCCCTTCTCAATAATTGGTTCCAGCTAGACTGAATGTCTTACATGTCTATAAATATATAAATTTTATTTTTCTGCATTAGGGGCTGTTCCTTAACATCCTTTTGTCCTTTTACCTACCTTACTGAATCTTTAGGAATCTGCTTAGGCATTTCTCTTCATCTCCTCAATGTCCCCATGACACCCCAGACTCAGATATGTGCCCCCTCTCACCCTGTGCTCACACAGCATTATTTGCTTTCCTTTCACACACACTAATGTAATCATATTGTTTTGCTTTGTTTTGTTTTTGTCAAAAGATGGAGCTCCTTCTGAGAGTTTCAACTGCGTTTTATCCATTTCTGTATTACTATTAATAGATCCTGGCACATAATATGTCCTTGATGGATACAAACATAGGACAGTGACATTTTTCTTTTTCTTTTTTGTGACATACATTCTTCCTGACATGGAATATTTCAATGTTTAAATATTTCATTATTTTTTTCATTAGAATAATATAAGATAAATTTTGTATATAAAGTAAGATTATTAATATTTGCCCTATTATTTCCAAATCTTGATTCAAGTTACAATAGAATGTGAAAGCTGAGTTTTTTAATAAGGCATTTTGTGGAATCATCATATATGGGGGAGTAAATGTGGGCTTCCAGACCAGCCATTTCCCCAGCCTTCCCACAGTAGGCGCAAATACCTAACAGGCCTGAAAACATCTTGGTCATAGGACCAGATTCTGAGTTCAGCATCTCAGTGTTCTTTGGGATTTTTAGACAATCATGATGGTCTCAGCCTTGTGAATCCTGAAACTGAATTTGTTTATGGAGGGCTCAGGGTTAATTGACCCCATTATCCATTAAGCCCTGAGTTGACAGAATATTCAAAGAAGACACTGACAGGATGAGGTCAATTGTAGCTGATGTTATAGATTATCTTCTCTTTTGAAATAGTGCTTTCAGCTCAGCACTTTTTCTTAAGTCTGAAGTAAGAGATTTATACCTCAAACCTTCTTTTGGGAGAAAAGAGATATGCTTGCTAGTGGAAGAGGGTGTATGGATGACAGTCTGTCTGCCCAGTTGAGTGGTGAGAAATCATTGCTTGATCCAGAAAGGGAAAGCAGGGAGCAAAGTCTACCTTGTCCCAACTCTTTCAGTGACTAGGCAAGAACTTAATTCAGTGTATGGGTACAAAAGGCATTTAAAGTTGCTTCTGACCCTGGAGCTCTGTTGCATTTACTTTGATAGTATATTACATTCAATTCTGGGCAATGTTGGGAAGCTGGTAAAACTTGTTTTCAGCTCCACCAAATAGTATGTGGGTGCCTATTTTGTAAAGGAAGGTTTCATATATTTTCAGTTAATTCTCCCAATAGAACTAAGAAGTGGAAGGTATCAACCCCATTAAAAAATTATTTATTGAGATATAATTCACATACCATAAAATCCACCATTTAGGTGTTCAATTCAGTGGTTTTTAGTATATTCACAGAGTTGTGCAAAAATTACTACACTCAATTTCACCACAAAAAGAAACCCTATGCCCATTAGCAGTTAATCTCCATTTCTCCACCCCAGACCTAATTCCTGGCAACACTAATCTACTTTTATTTCCTATGGCTTATGAATATTTATTTACATAAGTCAAAATATATAATAATTGGTTTATTGTGACTGTCTTACTAAAATTAGCATAATGTTTTCAAGGTTCATTTGTGCTGTTCATTCCTTTTCATTTCTGAATAAAATTTAATTGTAGAATATACTACATTTTGTTTATCCATTCATCAGTTGATGGGCATTTGACTTGTTTCTACTTTTTGACTTTTATGAATAATGCTGACATGAATGTTCATGTGGAAGTTTTTCTGGCAGTTCATGTGAAAGTGTAACATATATAAATATTTTTTGGTTGGTTTCCTGGCCAGGAAATGAACCCAGGCTGTGGCAGTGAGAGCACCAAAGCCTAGCCACTACACCATCAGGAAACCCACATAGACATATATTTTTCAATCATCTCATATATATACTTAGGAGTAATAATGTCAAGTCATATGGTAACTATGTTTAACATTTTGAGAAACTGCTAAATTGTTTTCTAAAGTGGCTACACCATCTCACAATCCAGCAATGTATAAGGGTTTCGATTTCTTCACATCCTCATCAACACTTGTTATTTTCTGTCTTTGTTATTGTAGTCATATTAATGGAGGTAAAGTGGTATTCCATTGTGGTTTTGGTCATATTTCCCTAATGACTAATTTTATTGAACATCTTTTCTTTGCTTATTGCAAATTGCGTATCTTCCAATAGAGATAAATGTCTATTCAAGTCATTTACCCAGTTTTTAATTGAGTTGTCTCTCATTGTGGATTTGTAAAAATTCTTTATATATGAGGGCTGTCCAGAAAAAATTCAGCCATAAATGCCTCTATTTTTCATATTACATGGCTGGATACTTTCCAAACAGCCCTCATATTCTGGATGTTAGTCCCTTTATCAGATGTATAATTTGCAAATATTTTTTCTGCTTCTGTGGGTTGCCTTTTAGCTTCCTTGATAGTGTCCTTTGAAAAACCAAAAATAAAAAATTATTTTTGTCATTGCTTATGCTTCTGGTGTTATCTAAAAACATTGCACAATCCAAGGTCATGAAGATTTACATCTATGTCTTTTTCTAATAATTGTTATAGTTTTAGCTGTCATATTTAGGTATTTAATCCATTTTAGTTAATTTTTGCATGTGGTATGAGCTAAAGGTCTAACTTCATTCATTTTCATATAGATATCCAGTTGTCACAGTACCATTTGTTGAAAATACTAATTTTTCCCCATTTAATTGTCTTGGCACTCTTGTTTAAAATTGACCATAAATATAAGGGTTTATTTCTACATTGTAAATTTTGTTCCATTGATTTATAGGTCTGTTTTCATGCTGTCTTGATAACTGTAGCTTTGTGTATGTTATGTAATTGGGAAATGTGATTCCTCCAAATATTTTATTCTTTACTAACATTGTTTAGGGTGTTCTGTCACTTATATTTTCATATGAATTTTAGAATTAACTTTTCAATTTATGAAAAAATACCAACTGAGTCTCTTTTTTTATTAGAAACTGCATTGAGTCTGTAGATAGGATTGGGTAGGATTGCCATCTTAACATTATTAAGTCTTCTGATCTGTAAATATGAAATTTATTTCCATATATTTAAGACTTCTTTAATTTATTCAAGAATGTCTTATAATTTTCAGTATGTCTTATATTTTAAATTTAGTTCTAACTTTTTTATTTTTATGCTATTATAAAAGATTTTTTCTAAATTTCATTAACCACTAATGTATAGAAATATAATTTCTTTTTCCTTATTTAACTTGTACCCTGCAACATTGCTGAACTCATTTATTAGCTGTAATAGTTTGTGTGGATTTCTTAGGATTTTCTTTTTTATTTAAATCTGGATGCATTATTTTTGTCTAATAATTCTGGTTAAAACCCCCAATACAATGTTGAGTAGAAGTAGTGAGAGCATACATCTTTGTCTTGTTTCCAGTCTTAAGGGGAAAGCATTTAGTCTTACACCAATAACTTCGATGTTAGCTGTGGTTTTTCATAGATGCCTGACTTCAATATTCACTTTAAATCTACAGAAATCAACATAGTGTGGTTTTGGTGAAAGAGTAAATAGATAAATGGAATAGAATGGAGAGCCCCCAAACAGACCCACACAAATAAAGTCAACTAATCTTCAGCAAAGAAACCAAGGCAATTCAACAAATAAAAGATAATCTTTTCAACAAATGGTTCTGGAATAACTGGATGACCACATGCAAAAAAAAAAATGAATCTAGACAAAGACATTATACCTGTCACAAAAAATTAACTGGAAATGAATAGTCATAAATGTCAAACACAGACTATAAAACTTCCAGAATACAATATAGAAAATGTAGGTAACCTGTGGTTTGGTGATAATTTTTTTGCATTCTTTTAAGGGTTTTTCATACATAATTTTATTTTATCTTGGCTTGAATAACTATTTAATTTTATATTTGTGGAAACAAAGGTTTCTGGAGACTTGCCTGAGGTCACAAAGCATAGCAAGTGAGTGGGCAGTCAGATCTTAACCCAAATCTGTCTAATGCCCTGGTGATAATTTTTTTTAATATAACACCGAAAGCATAGTCTAAGAAAGAAACACTTGATAAGATAGAACTCATCAAAATTCTGCAGAAACACTGTTAAGAGAATTTAAAGATAAGCCACAGATGGGAAGGAAATACTTGCAAACACATATTAGATAATGCACTTATATAAAAAATATACAAAGAACTCTTAAAATTCAACAATAATAAACAACTCAATAAAAAATGGACAAAACATATAAACAGACACCTCACCAAAGAAGGTATATCTCAAATAAGCAAATGAAAAGATGCTCCACGTATGTTATTAAAACGCAAAGATACCACTGCACACCTATTTAAATGGTTAAAACTTAAAACACTGACAGCACCAATTGCTTGCTGGTAGGAATGCAAAATGGTATAGCTACTTTGGAAGATAATCTGACAGTTTCTCACAAAGCTGAACAAAGTCTCACCATGCAATTCAGCAATCACACTTCTTGTTATTTATTTAAATGAGTTGAAAAGTTATGTCCACACAAAAACCAGCACATGAATGTTTATAGCAACGTTATTCATAACTGTTCAAACTTGGAAGCAACTGAGATGCCTTTTAATAGGTAAATTAATAAATAAACTCTGGTACATGTGTATGATGAAATATTATTCAGCAATAAAAAGAAATTAGCTATCAAGTCTCAAAAAGACATGGAGGAATCTTAAATGTATATTGCTAAGTGGAGGAAGCCAGTCTGAGAAAGCTATGTACTGTATAATTCTACTCATTTAACATTCAGGAAAAGGCAAAACTATGGAGACAGTAAAAAGATTAGTGACTGTTACCAGTTCAGAAGAAGGGAAAGAAGAATGAATACATGAGACACCAGGGATTTTTAGCACCGTGAAACTCTTCTTCATGATACTGTAGTGGTAGATACATGCATTATGTATTTGTTAAAACCCATAGAATATACAAATGAAAGAGTGATGCATCATGTAAACAATTAACTTTAGTTAATAACAATGTTTTTATATTGGTTTCTCAATTTTAACAAATGTGCCACACTAATGCTAGATGTTAATAATAGAGAAAAACTGTGGAGTGGAGATAGGAAGGAACAATGGTATACTGGAACTCTCTATACTTTTTTCTTTTTTCTCCAAACTCAAAACTGCTCCAAAAAAAAAAAATCTATCAAAACAAACAAATAGTTTTTTTCATGGGGCAAGCCCTGAGGCAAATCAAATAAAGATGAATCCTGTGAGTGCTTGTTTTTAAGAGCTTCCAGGTCAAGTTGTGACTATTCCCTGAGAATGGGGCTTTTTGGAGACCAGTATGCTCTCTCCAGTGGCTGCTAGGCTACTGATTTTCACAACTGCTGTAGCTGTCAGGTTGTTGTTTTTCAAGGCTACTGTGGAGCCAAGCAGAGGGGGAAAAGGACAAATTAAAATACCACAAAGCTCACTGTTCTGACAGAGGTTCAGCCATTTTTCTTGAATAAATGCTCCTTGGATTGCTGTAAGCCTTTGGATCATTTGAGATTTTGAAAAAGTTGGTTTTGATATATTTCTTTTTTGCCAATATTCCTATTGATTTTATTCAGGAGTGGATTTTTGGAGGTTTTTGCTCCATCATTCCTCAAGGGCTATTCCATTAGCCCCATTGCATTGTAACTTGCCCCAGAGATTTATAATTCCATGTCTTCTTTACTCATTAATTTGTTCAACAGATATAAGTGGAGTTCCCCAGATAATAGACTATTTCTCATCATCCTGTAAAGTTTTAAACATACTTAGAAATCAGAATGCTTATATATATATATATATATATATATATATATATATATATTATCTATATATGTACATATACACTCCCATCCTCCATTTTATCTATCTATCAACTATCTACCTATTACATACACAATTTCATTTACAAATAGAGTTCATTGTTAGAGTTCATTTGCAAATAGAGTTAATGTGGAAGAAGATGGTGTCCTTACACAGTGGGCTGTTGCCTATGCCTAATCAAATGCTTTTATCACTTTCTCATCTTGGTTGATTTGAGTACTTTTATGTTAAGAAAGTAGAAAGTTGGCAGGACTTGGCAAGATGGTAACCAGAGAGGAGGTCCCTAAAACATCTTACGGAAAATACAATTAAACAGCCAGGCAGGATCCAACACAGAAAACCCTGAGTGACATTGTGACAACTGAGAGATCCACACATCACAAGAAAACAGCTGAAGGTTAGAGAAAGGGGGGCAAATGGGAGAAAAGGGAGGCAGCAGAGACTGTGGCTAACTGAAGGAACTAGGAAGAAATCAGGGAGTAGAATGCTACATGGGAGGGGAAAGCTGAGGAGTGACAAGAGTGGAGGCCAGAGTGGCAGGAACCCTGTGAAACCATGAGTGAGATGGACCTAACAGTAACATGTTGGAGATACAGTCTGAGAGCCACACTCTGAGTGGCATGGAAGCTGAGCAAGGCATCTGAACTTCCCTAGGTGGGAATATGGCCCCCAGATATAGCACCATAGCTCGTAGCTCATGTGCTTGCAAAGGCTGCTGCCAAGAGTGGTTATCATGGAAACAAACCACTGAAACACGGTTGTGGGTAAAACCCAGTATTAGGAGAAGGGACAAATGTTGACCTGGCAGCACTTACCCTGACCAATACTATCAGCCTCACCTTGCATTCCATTGGCCTCCCCCTTCTTCTCCAGCTTCACCAACAAACCACAGGAAGCAGAGAGATTGCAGACAGCCCCATCCTGTCCCCAAAGACTGGTGGAGACCAGAGATACAGGTTAAACATCTCCCCTCTCTCCCAAAACTTGTCCCCCAGTGTCACCTAGTGTTTTCTCTACAGCAGGATACCACAAAAAACATGAATCAAGAAGAGAAAGAGATCTCCTTTGTACTGTCAGAGGTAAAGCTCTCCTGCCAAAGAAAAGGAACACAACAAAAATATGAGTACCTTATGATTCAAAGCTGCTCAGAAAGAAGATGAGAAATCTCCAGAGAAGGATCTTACAGATCTAGAAATTTATGAACTAAATGACATAGAATACAAGGTTCCAGTTCTAAAGGCTCTCAGAGAAATGAAAACATACTGGCAGAACACCATATATAAAATGAATGATCTCAGAAAGGAAATTCGTGAACAAAAGGAACATTTATTAAAGAAATACAAATTATAAGGAAGAATGAGATGGAATTCAAGAGATAAATAACACAATTAAAGATGTGAGAAATGAAATAACTGCCATAGGAAACAGAGCCAACCAGATGAAGGAAATAATTAGTGATATTGAATATTGAAACATGGAAACAGCTCAGAAAGAAGAACATAGGGACTACAGGTCAAAAAGATTAAAAAAAAGTCTACAAGAATGATCTGACTCCATTAGAAAAAAAAACAATATTAGAATATTAGGCTTGAAAAGAAAAGCAGAGAACTCTACAGAAAGCATTTTCAAACAAATGGGAGACAAGAAATTTCCAAACCTATGGAAACATCTGGAACCCAAAATTGAAGAAGAAAATAGGTCCCCTAGATACCTGGAACCTAGAAGATCTTCTCCAAGACACATTGTACTGAAGTTGTCAAAAACCAAAGATAGAGACAATTCTCAAGGCAGCCAGGAGGAAAAAAAAAATCTATAACATTTAAAGCAAAACCCATCAAGCTAGCATCAGACTTCTCAGCAGAAATTCTACAAGCCAGGAGGAAGTAGAATCAAATATTTAAAATATTACTGAGAAAGGGGAGGGGGTGGAAGAGGAGGAGGGGAAGCTAAATATAAGGTCATGGAAAGAGAAGTCACATTAGGTGGTGAACTTATACAACAAGTTGACAATGCACTGTAGAATTGTATGCCTAAACCTATGTAATCCTTGCTAACAGATGTCACCCCAATAAGTCTAACAATAAAAATGAATTAAAAAAAAAAGAAATGAAGCAGGCCACCCTAGAGACTGGCAACTGACAAATAAAGTTTTCCATATCAACAACAAAAAAATAAATAAAATAAAATAAATAAAATAAAATAAAATAAAATAAATAAAATATTAAAAGAGAGAAACTTCCAGCTAAGGATAAATTATCCAGCAGAATTATCCTTCCAATATGAAGGAGGGATAAAGACCTTCTCAGACACACAGAAGCTGAGGGAATTCACCAGCATGAGGCTGACACTTCAAGAAATACAGAAAGAGGCTGTTCAACCTGAAACAAAACATAAGAATAAATGCAATAGTGTTGGGACAACAAAATGAAACAAAAATTTAAAAAAGGAAAAAGTAATGGCCATAGGAAATCTTCATATATCAATCATCACTCTAAATGTTAATGAGCTGAACTCACCAATAAAATGACACATAGTAGCAGACAGGATTAAAAACAAAACCCATCCATATGCTGTCTCCAGGAGACACACCTCAGCCATAAGGACAAACAGAGGCTCAGAGCAAAAGGATGAAAAACAGTACTCCAAGCAAATGGTATCCAGAGAAAAGCAGAATTGCCATACTAATATCTGATGAAACAAATAGAAAAGATAACAAGAGACAAAGATGGACATTACATACTGACAAAAAATACAATACAACAACAAGAAGAGTTCACACTAATTAATATATATGCTCCCAATCAGGGAGCACCAAAATATACAAAGCAACTACTAATAGATCTGAAAAGAGAAACCGACAATAACACAATCATTGTAAGGGACCGAAACACCCCCTTAACAGCCATGGACAGATCATCCAAAAAGAAAATAAATTTAAAAAAAATTAGCTTTAAATGACACATTACAGCAACTGGACATAATTGACATTTACAGGACACTTCATCCAGCAAAAAAACACTAAACCTTCTTTTTTAGTGCACATGGAGCATTCTTGAGGATAGACCATTTTCTGGAACACAAATTTAGCCTCAGCAAATTCAAGAAGATTGAAATTATACCAAGTGTATTCTCAGACCACAAAGCTCTGAAATTGGAGATCAACTCTAAAAAGAAAGCAGAAAATCACATATATGTGGACCTTGAACAACATCTTACTAAAAATGACTGGATCAAAGAAGAAATAACAGTAGAGATTAAAATACATAGAACCTAATAACAATAAAAATACAGTATATCAAAATTATTGGGACACAGCAAAAGTAGTAACAAGAGGGAAATTTATATCATTATAGGCCTATCTTAAGGAACAAGAAAAATCACAAGTATATATCCTAACATCCCATCTTAAAGAACTAGAAAAAGAAGAACAGAAAAACTCCAAAGTCAGCAGAAGGAAAGAAATAATAAAAATTAAAGCAGAACTAAACAAAAGCAAGAACAGAAAGATAATAGAGAAAATTAATGCAACAAAGAGCTGGTTCTTAGAGAAAATCAACAAAATTGGCATCCCCTGGCTAGACTAACCAAAGGACAAAAGGAAATAACACAAATATCCAAAATTAGAAATGAAAAAAGAACACAAATATCCAAAATTAGAAATGAAAGTGAAGAAATTACCACTGATACCACAGAAATAAAAAGGATTATAAGAAAATGTTATGAATGACTTTATGCCACTATATTTAACAACCTAGAAGAAATGGACGAGTTCCTAGAAACCTGCAGGCTACCTAGACTGAACCAAGAAAACTGGATAATCTAAATAGACCAATCAATAGCAAAGAAATTTAAATGATTATCCAAAACCTCACTTAAAGGTAGAAGCCCCAGACCAGACAGTGTCATTAACAAATTTTACCAAGCATTTAAAGAAGAATTAATGTCTGTCTTCCTCAAACTCTCCCAAAAAATGGAAGATGAGGCAATACTTCCTAAGTCATTCTACAAGGCCAACATTACCCTAATAGCAAAGCTTGGTAAAGACCACACAAACACACACACACACACACACACACACACACACACAAAACAACAACAACAACACAAAAAACAACTATAGAACAATATCTGTGATGAACACAGATGCAAAAATTGTAAACAAAATATTAACAAATAGAATACAACAATGCATCAAAAAGATTATACACCATGATCAAGTGGGATACATCCCAGGAGGACAAGGATGGTTCAACATACAAAAATCAATCAATGTGATACACCACATGAACGAAATAGAAATGTCAATAAATTTTAAAAGGTTAAAATCATACAAAGTATCTTCTCTAAGCACAATGGTATGAAAGTAGAAATCATTAACAGAAGAAAAATGGAAAATTGATGAATATGTTGCAATTAATAAATGCAACTAATGGGCAAAAGAAGAAATTGCATGAGGAGTTGAATAATACTTAGAGATAAATGAAAAGAAAAAGATAACATATGAAAACCTATGGGATACTGCAAAGGCAGTTCAGAGTAGAAAATTTATAGCTGTAAAGGTCCACATTAAAATAGAAAAAAATTAATTCAAATAAATAACCTAACTTTATACTTTCAGGAACTAGAACAAAAGGAGAAAAAACTGAAACCATAGCTAGTAGTAGGAAGAAAATAATAAAGATTAGGACAAAGACAGATTTAAAGAAAGAATAGAAAAACAATAGAGGTAATCAATGAAGTGAAAAGTTGGTTCTTTGAACTGATCATCAAAATTGACAAACCTTTACCTAGACTGACTAATAAAAAAAGAGAGAAGATGCAAATAACTAAACTCAGAAATAAAAGCAGAGCATACTACTGCTATTACAGAAATAAAAAGGATTACAAGTGAATACTATGAAAAAATGCATACCAGCCAGACAACCTAGGCAAACATGTATACCTATTCTAGAAACAAACTACCAAAACTGACTTAAGAAATAGAAAATCTGGGAGGAGGACAAGATGGTGACTGGAGAGGAGTTCCCTAAAGCCTCTCCCAGAAAACAAAATTGAACGGCCACCCAGGAGCCAAGAAAGAGGACCCTGGGTGACAAAAATGGCAGCGGAGATATCCAAGCATCGCAAATAAACACCTAAAGGTTGGAGAGAAGGGGACGAGCAGAAAAGAGGGGAGGGAGCAAAGACGGATTGCAACAGGACCCGATCGTGACTGACTGCAGTGCATGGGAGGGGAGAGGCCAAGAGGCGACAAGAGGAAAAGCCCTAGCAAAGCGGCAGAACAGTGGGAGTCCATGGGGCAGCTAGGCTGGGAAGCTGGAATTTGGAACAGTGAGTTGGGGACAGAGTTTGGGAGCCAGCCTCTGGAACTCTTGAGTGGTAGCAGTGCTGAGGAAGGACTCTGAACTGCAGAGACGACATCTTGGATCTAGGCTCCCTTCAGACCCACAGTGCAGGTGCACGCGGCTCCTGCGCAGGGCTGTGGTTCCTGGTCCCAGCCCACAGCGGGGGTGAGCCAGCTGCCCTGTGGGCAGTGCACAGCCCCTACACAGGGCTGCAGCTTCCGTTCCCGGCCAGCTGCAGAGGTGGGCCGGCTGCCGCACAGGCGGGCACGGCTCCTGCATGGGGCTGCAGCTCCCATTCCTGGCCTGCTGCAGAGGTAGACCAGTGGCCTTCTTACCGTGGGGTCTTACCCATGGCTTTGAAATTGTGCGTACACCTGCTGTGTGCCCCTGGTTCCTAAAAGCAGTGTGAACCCGCAGACTCTGCTCCAACATTTTGCCGTGGAAGCAGGCCCAGGAAGAAATGTGGATTTGATACCATTCACCCCAGCCAGCAGGAGCAGCCTTGGCCTGCATCACCCAGCTTCCCCAGCATAGGGCAGAAGGTGGAGCTGCCCCAGTGTGCCTTTTGTTGGCCTCTCCCCTTTCTTACAACCTCCCCAACCAACTAACTACAGAAAGCGGAGGGACCATGATAGATGCGCACCACCTCCAAATGTAGCAGGAGACCAGAAATAAGAAAGAAACAACCCCTCTCTATCCCAAAACTTGCCCCCCCCCAGTGCCACCTCGTGTCTGCCCTACAGGAAAACACCACAAAAGTACCAATCTGGGCTCCTGGGCACTACTGAACATAACGCCCTCATGTCAAAGAGGAGGAACCCAGCAGACAGGATGAATTCCTTAAAAACTAAAACTCCTCAGAAAGAACAGGAAATTATCAAGACAGCATCTTAGACCTAGAAGTTTCAGAATTAAGTGACAGGGAATTTAAAGTAGCCATTCTAAAGACTCTGAGAGAAATGAAAACATACTGGCAGAGCACCATGGCTGAGATAAACAACATAAAAAAGGACATGAATGACATAAAAAAGAAACTCCATGAACAAAAGGAACAATTTAACAAAGAAATTCAAAACATAAGGAAGATTGAGATGGAAATGTGAGAGATAAATAATACAATAAAAGAAGTGAGAAACTAAATAACTGCCATAGGAAACAGGGCCAACCAGATGGAGGAAAGAATTAGTGATATTGAAGATCAGAACATGGAAACAGCTCAGAAAGAGGAAGAGAGGGAATATAGAACCAAAAGGATTGAAAGAACTCTACAAGAACTATCTGACTCCATGAGACAAAACAACATCAGGATAATAAGAATAGAAGAAGGGGTAGAGCATTCTACAGAGAGCATAATAAAACTAATAGTAGATGAGAACTTTCCAAAACAATAGAAAGATCTGGAACCTCAAGTTCAAGAAGAAAACAGGTCCCCTAGATCCCTGGACCCTAACAGATCTTCTCCAAGACACATGGTACTAAAGATGTCCAAAACTAAAGACAAAGAGACAATTCTCAAGGCAGCCAGGAAAAAAAGAACTATAACCTTTAGAGGAAAAGCCATCATCAGATTTTTCAGCAGAAACTCTGCAGGCCAGGAGGGAGTGGAATCCAATATTCAGAAATTTAAAAGAGAAGATTTTACAGTCAAGAATAAATTATCCAGCAAAATTATCTTTCAGATATGAAGGTGGAATAAAGACCTTCTCAGACACACAGAAGCTGAGGGAATTTGCCAGCACAAGGCCAGCACTCCAAGAAATGCGGAAGAAGGCTCTTTGACCTGAAACAAAACATAAGGAAAAATGGAACAAAGTTGGGTCAACAAGAAAGAAACAAAAATAAAACAAAAACAAACAAAGAAATAAGTAATGACCACAGGAAATCCTCACATATCGATCATTACTTTAAATGTTAATGGACTGAACTCACCAATAAAAAGACACAGAGTAGCAGACTGGATTAAAAAACAGAACCCATCCATATGCTGTCTCCAAGAAACACACCTCAGCCATAAGGACAAACACAGACTCATAGTGAAAGGATGGGAAACAATACTTCAAGCAAATGCTAACCAGAGAAAAGCAGGAGTTGCCATGCTGATATCTAACAAAATAAATTTCAGGTTAAAAAAGATAGTAAAAGACAAGGATGGACATTACATAATGATAAAAGGCACAATACAACAACAAGAAGAGTTCACACTAATTAATATATATGCACCCAACCAGCATGCACCAAAATATACAAAGAAACTACTAACAGATTTGAAGGGAGAAACTGATGAATTCACAATCATTGTGGGAGACATAAACACCCCACTAACAAGCATGGACAGATGATCCAAACAGAAACTAAATAAGGAAACATCAACTCTAAATGACACATTACAGCAATTGGACATCATTGACATTTACAGGACACATCATCCAGCAAAAAGGGACCATTCCTTCTTTTCTAGTGCACATGGAACATTCTCAAGGATAGACCACATGCTGGGACACAAAAGAAACCTCAGCAAATTCAAGAAGATCAAAATCATACCAAGTGTATTCTCAGACCACAAAGCTTTGAAATTGGAGATCAACTGTAAAAAGAAAGCAGAAAACAAAACACATATACATGGAGATTAAACAACAGCTTATTAGAAAGGACTGGATAAAAGAACAAATAAAAGATGAGATTAAAACATATATCGAAACTAATGACAATGAAATTACAATGTATCAGAATTATTGGGAAACAGCGAAAGCAGTAATAAGAGGGAACTTTATGTCACTACAGGCCTATCATAAGAAACACGAAAAATCACAAGTAAATATCTTAACATCCCATCTTAAAGAACTAGAAAAGAAGAGCAGACAAAACCCTAAGTCATTAGAAGGAAAGAAATAATAAAAATTAAAGCAGAGCTAAACCAATTACACAACAGAAGGAAAATAGAAAAAATTAATAACATGAAGAGCTGGTTCTTTGAGAAAGTCAACAAAATTGACAAAACTCTAGCTAGACTAATCACAGGATGAAAGAAAAGGACACAAATAACCAAAATTAGAAATGAAAGGGGAGAAATTACCACTGATACCACAGAAATACAAAGGATTATAAGAAAACATTATGAAGAACTTTATGCCAGTAAATTTAACAACCTAGAAGAAATGGACAAGTTTCTAGAAACTTATAGCCTACAAAGACTGAACCAAGAAGAACTGTATAATTTAAATAGACCAATAGGTAGCGAAGAGATTAAAATGACTATCCATAATCTCCCTAAAGGCAAAAGCCCTGGACCAGATGGTTTCACCAATGAGTTCTACCAAGCATTCAAAGAAGAATTAACACCTATCCTCCTCAGACTTCTCCAAAAAATTGAAGAGGAAGCAATACTTCGTAACTCATTCTATGAGGCCAACATTACCCTAATACCAAAGCCTGGCAAAGACAACACAAAAGAACACTATAGACCAATATCTCTGATGAACACAGATGCAAAAATTCTAAACAAAATATTAGCAAACAGAATACAACAATGCATCAATAAGATCATACATCAAGATCAAGTGGGATTCATCCCAGGAGCACAAGGGTGGTTCAATATACAAAACTCAATCAATGTGATACACCACATAAACAAAATCAAAGATAAAGACCAAATGGTCATTTCAATTGATGCAGAAAAAGCTTTTGACAAGATACAACATCCATTTATGATCAAAACACTAAATAGGTATAGAAGGAAAGTATCTCAACATAATAAAGGCCATATATGACAAGACCTTGGCTAACATCATACTGAATGGGGAAAAGCTGAAGCCTATTCCCCTAAATTCAGGAACAAGACAGGGATGCTCCCTGTCACCACTGCTATTTAGTATAGTCCTGGAAGTCCTAGCCACAGCAATCAGGCAAGAAAAAGAAATAAAATGTACCCACATTGGGAAAGAAGAGGTAAAATTGTCACTATTTGCAGATGACATGATCCCTTATATAAAAAATTCCAAAGATTCCACCAGGAAACTATTAGAAACAATAAACAAATATAGTAAAGTTGCAGGATACAAAATCAATGTAACAAAATCAACAGCATTCCTATATACAAACAACAAATCCACAGAAAAAGAAATGAGGGAGTCAATTCCCTTTGCTATCACAACAAAAAGAATGAAATACCTGGGAATTAACTTAACAAAGAACGTGACAGACTTATACACAGAAAACTATAAGACACTTTTGAAAGAAATTGGAGGAGACTTCCAGAGGTGGAAAAATATCCCCTGTTCATGGATAGGAAGACTTAACATTGTTAAAATGGCGATTCTGCCCAAAGCAATCTACAGATTTAACGCAATACCCATCAATGTCCCATAGTCATACTTTTGTAAAATAGATAAAAGAATTAGTAAATTTATATGGAACCATAAAAGACCTCGAATGGCGAAAACAATACTACATAAAAAGAATAAGGCTGGTGGCATTACATTCCCTGACTTCAATTTATATTACAAAGCATCAATAGTCAAAACAGCTTGGTACTGGCAGAAGAACAGAAATATAGACCAATGGAATAGAACTGAAAACCCAGAAATAAACCCACAAATTTATGGATAAATAATTTTCGATAAAGGAGCAAAAAACATACAATGGGGAAAAGACAGCCTCTTAAGTAGGTGGTGCTGGGAAAACTGGAAAAACATATGCAAAAGAATGAACCTGAGCAGTGAACTCTCTCCATATACAAAAATTAACTTGAAATAGATTAAAGACCTTCATATCAGACCTGCAACAATAAACTGTATAGAAGAAGACATTGGTACTAAACTTATGGACCTGGGACTCAAGGAAGACTTCATGAACCTGTCGTCAAAGGCAAGGGAAGTAAAAGCAAAAATAAATGAATGGGATTATATTAAACTTAAAAGCTTCTGCAGAGCAAAAGAAACCATCAACAAGGCAAAGAGACAGCCAACAGAATGGGAGAAAATATTTACAAATAACACATTAGATTAGGGTCTAATATCTAAAATATATAAAGAACTAATAAGACTTAGCAGCAAAAAAACAAACAACCCAATTAAAAAGTGGGCAGAAGAACTAAACAGACACTTCTCCCATGAAAAAATACAAATGGCCAGCAGACATGAAAAAATGCTCAACCTCATTAGCTTTCAGGGAAATGCAAATACAAACCACAATGAGATACCACTTCACACCTGTTAGAATGGCTATTTTCAACAAGATTTATGTACCCCAATGTGCATTGCAGCGCTGTTCACAGTGGCCAAAACATGGAAACAACCAAAGTGCCCTGCGACAGATGACTGGATAAAGAAGCTGTGGGACATATACGCAATGGAATATTACTCAGCTATAAGAAAAGATGAAATACTGTCATTTGCAAAAAGTGGGTGGACCTGGAGATCATCATGCTTAGTGAAATAAGCCAGATTGAAAACACAAAGAATTGTATGACTTCACTCATATGTGGAATATAAAACTGAAAGCAACAAAGAGCAAAGAAATGAACAAACAAACAAACAACCCATGGACACAATCAATAGTTTAATGTTTATTTGGGAACGAGTGGGTTGGGGAGGGGATAAAGGGGAGAGGGTGAGAGAGGAGGGAGGTGAAGCTAAATATAAGATGATGGAAAGAGAAGTCACATTAGGTGGTGAACTTATTATACAACAAGTTGACAATGCGTTGTGGGATTGTATGCCTGAAACCTATGTAATCCTTGCTAACAGATGCCACCCCAATAAGTCTAACAATAAAAATGAATTTTAAAAAAAAATTTAGAATTACACAAGAAAACAGCTTTTTAAAAACTTTTTCTTGTAGTGTAACAAGGATTAGAAATTTTAGCAGACTAATTGCAAGCACAAGATAATTTGGAATTCAGATAATCTGAGTTAATATCCTGGCTCTAAAATTTAGAATATGACTTTTGGAATGTTGCTTAATTCTCTTTTGCTCATTTTGTTCATTTATAAAATTGAGGTAATAAAAATTCATACAAATAATAAAACAAAATAGAAAATCTGAACAGACTTATAACAAGTAAAGAAATTGAATCACTAATCAAAAACTTCCCGATAAGGAAGAAGACCAAGTCCAGATGACTTTACTCATGAAGTCTATAAAATATTTTTTCTTAATTAACACCAATATATCTCACAGTCTTCTTAAAAATAGAAGAGAGACTATTTTCTAACTCATTCCATAAGGTCAGTGTTACCCTGAAAAAAAAAAAAAAAAGGAAGACACAATAAGAAAATTACAAACCAATACCCCAAATGAAGATAGATGAAAAACTCCTCAATAAAAATACTAGCAAACTGAATCCAGCTGTATACAAAGTTTGACAATTAAGTTTGTGAACTTGCCACCATGAGCTTAATTGGCAGGACTGTACTAACAACTTAGTACAGTTTTGTAACCTTGCACACCTGTGTTCGTGTTGACATGTGGCAGTATCTTTCTGAGTGGCATTCATTATGGTTGTGTGTGATTTTGTATGACATAATGAGAATGGTGGAGCTTGAATTAGAGCAATGAACAAACATTAAATTTCTTGTTAAAGTGGCAAGAGTGAAAATGAAATCAGGGACATGTTAGTCCAAGCTTATGGGGATAATACTGTGAAGAAAACAGCAGTGTACAAATGGATTAAACACTTTTCTAAGGGGAGAGAAATCATCACTGATGAAGAGAAGTCAGGGTGGCCAGTAACAAGCAGAACTGATGAAAACATTGCAAAAATTCTTTTGATTGTGTGTCAAAAATTTTGGCTGAGTGTGAGAAGCATAGCAGACCAAGTAAACATCAAAAGAGAAACAGGAAAATCTTAACTGAAAATCTTGGCATGAGAAAGGTTTGTGCAAAATGGTCCCAAAGGAGCTCACCAATTAACAAAAAGCAAAGCGGGGTTGAAGTTTGCCAAGACATTTTGGAGAGGCAAGATGATGTTTTGGGCTTTGTTATCACTGGTAATGAAACATGGGTATACCAATACGACCCTGAGACAAAGTGTCAAAGTGCGCAATGGAAGTCAGCCAAGTCTCCATGACTAAAAAATTCCATCAGTCCAAATCAATAGTCAAAACAATGTTGCTAACCTTTTTTGATATCAGAGGAATTATTCATTATGAATTTCTAGTCAATCAAGTTTACTGTTTGGAAGTGCTAAAAAAGCTGCTTAAAAATAGACAAAAACGACCTGAACTTTTCACCAACTCGTGGCTCTTGCATCACAACAATCCACCAGCTCACAGGCATGGTCTGTGAGAGAGTTTTTAGCCATCAAACAAATAACTATGTTAGAGCACCCTCCCTACTCACCTGATCTGGCCCCCAATTACTTTTGTTTTTACCTGAAAATAAAGGAAATATTAAAAGGAAGACATTTTGATGACATTCAGGACATCAAGAGTAATATGACAACAACTCTGATGGCCATTCCAGAGAAAGTTCCAAAACTACTTTGAGGGATGAACTAGGTGCTGGCATCAGTGCATAGCTTCCCTAGGGGAGTACTTCAAAGGTGACCATAGTAGTGTTCAGCAATGAGATATGTAGCACTTTTCTAAGATGAGTTCATGAACTTAATTGTCAGATGTATTTGAAGAATTATGTACACCATGGCCAAAAGGGATGTATTGCAGGAGTGCAGGAGTAGTTCAACATATGAAAATTAATATAACCACACTAATTGAATGAAGGAGGAACAACACATGATTCTTCCAGTTGATACAGAAAATGAATTTGACAAAATCCAATACCCTTTCATGATAAAAAAGAAGAAAAGTCTCAAAAAATGAAGAATGGAAGGGAACTTCTTCAGCATTATATACAGCATGTAGGACAAACCTATATCTAATATCAGACACAATACTCTCAATGGTGAAAGTATAAAATCTTTCCCTTTAATATCAGGGATAAGACAGGGTGCCTGCATTTGCCACTTATATTAAATATTGTGCTGGAAGGTATAGCCAGAGGAATTTATTAGGCAAGAAAAAAACGACCCAAATTAGAAAGGAAAATTTTAAATTATCTGTATCCACAGACATGATCTATATAGAAAAGACTCATAAATCCATACAAAAACACTATTAGAGCTAATAAAATATGTAGCAAAGTTGTAAGATACAAGATCAACACAATTATTAGTTGTAGTTTTATTTTCTAGCAATGAACAACCAAATAGCAAATTAAGAAAATAATTTTATTTACAACTGCATGAAAAGGAACACTTGTAGATACATTGGACTTTATCAAAATTTAAAACTATTGGGTATTAAGGGACACTATCAATAGAATGAAAAGAAAAAAAGAATGAAAAGGCAACTAGAATGGGAGAAAATCATATATCTGATGAAGGTCTAGTATCCAGAATGTATAAAGTACTTTTACAAGTAAACAATAAAAAACAAGCAATCTCATTAAATAGTTGGCAAAAAATTGAATAGACATTTCTCCAAAGTAGACATCTAAATGACCAACAAGTCCATGAAAAGATGTTCAACACTACTGCTATAAACTGAATGCTTATGTGCCCTCAAAATTCATTTGTTGGAATCTAATTCCTAATGTGATTGTATTTGCAGGTAGGACCTTTAGAAGGTGATTAGGTCATAAGGATGGACCCTCATGATTGGCATTCATGCCCTTATAAGAGAGGCCCCAGAGAGTTCTCTCATGCCTTTCACCTTGTAAGTTTACAGTGAGAAGTCAACCATATAAAGGAAGAAGTAAGCCCTCACCAGACACGAAGTCTTCCAGTGCCTTGATCTTGGACTTTCCAGCCTCTAAAACTGTAAGAAATACATATTTTAAGTCATCCAGTACTCTGTTATAGCAGCTCAAGTGGATTAAGACAAACACTAATCATTAGGGAAATGCAAATAAAACCCACAACAAGATACCACTTCACACCTACTAGGATGACTATAATTTTAAAAAAATGAAAACTATCAAGCTTTGAAAATAACATAGAGAAATTGGAACTTTTATACATTGCTGGTGGGAAAATAAAATGATTCAGCTGTTATGGTAAACAGTTTGGTGTTTCCTCAATAATTACCACATAGAATTACCACTTCTTGTTTTATACCCAAATAATTGAAAATCCCAGGTGTCCAAGGGAAAACCTGTACACAAATGTTCATATCAGCCTTATGTACAATAGCCAATCAACTGATGAATGATAAACAAAATTTGGTATATCCATACACTGGAATATTATTCAACCATAAAAATGAAGAATGGGTGCATTTTACAACATGGATAAACCTTCAAAATGTTATGCTAAGTGAAAGAGGCCAGGCACAAAAAGCCACATAATGAATGATTCCATTTGTATGAGATATCCAGAATAGGCATATCCACAGTAACAGAAAGCAGTTTAATGGTTGTCAGGGACTAGACTGGGGGAAATAAGAATGAGGAATGTCTGTTTAATGGGTATGGGTATTTCATTTGTGGTGATAAAAATGTTCTGGAACAAGATAGAGGTGATGGCTGCAAAACATTGTGAATGTACTAAATGCCACTGAATTGTACACTTAAGATGATTAAAATAGCAACTTTTATGTAATTTCTATTTTACTAAAACAAAAAAACCACTGGATTGTTTTGGCCTTCATTTTTTACCTTGATGACCCTGCTCTAGGAATTTAAAAATATATATTTAACTTTCACAATCTACCTAGAAGCAATATTTTACCACTGTATTTGGAATGTTGAAACTGTTACATTATAGGCGGCATTACTTTGCCCTCTTTATGCTATAATTGTCTTATATAGTACATTTACATATATAGAAAATCCATCAAACATTTTTGTAAATTTTGTTATTAAATATTATTTTTAAAAACTGAAGAGGACAAAAATAGTCTACCATATTTACTCAGATATTTACTGGTTTTTTGCTCTTCATTTCTGCTGTTTCATGTTTCCTTCTGGTAACATTATTTTCCTGTCTGAAAAGCCTCTTTTTACTATTCTTTTAAAGCATATCTGCTGGCTTTTAAATACTCTTACATTTACTTTATCTGGGAAAGTCTTTATTTTACCCTTTCCCCCTGAATATTATTTTCAATGGATATAGAATTTAGAATTGAGTTATTTTATTTCTGCACCTGAAAAATGTGCCACTTCCTTGTGGCCCTCATGGTTTATGATGAGATAATTAAGTTATTTGAATCATTTTTTCCATATGTGCATTGGGTCACTTTTCTCTATTTTTAAGAATTTTTGTCTTGAAAAAAATCACCCCAACATCTAGCAGCCATCTGACACCACACATATTATTGCAACATTATTGACTATTTTCATGTTATTCCCTACATCCCCATAACTACTTTGTAACAACAAAACTAAACTTCCCAATCCCTTCCCCTTATTTCACCCACTCCCCCAACACTCTTCCCATCTGGCAACAATCAAAATATTTTCTGTGTCTATGAATCTGTTCCTGTTCCACTTGTTTATTTTTCTTTTTTGAGTTCCACCTATAAGCTAAGTCAACTTGCATCTCTCTTCCTGTGTTTGACACTCCACCCAATACAATACCCTCTATGTCTTTTGATTGGAGCTTTTGATCTGTTTAAATTGAAAGTAACTATTGATAGATATGTAGCTATTGCCATTTATTATTCATAATTTTTGCTCCCCACCCCATCATAAAGGAGTCTCTCTAACATTCCTTGTAGTACTGGTTTGGTGGTGATGAACTCCTTTATCTTTTCTTGCCTGGGATGCTCTTTATCTGTCCTTCAATTCTATCTTTTTTTTTTTTTTTTTTTTTTTTTTTTTTTTTTTTTTTTGCTTTTTGGTATGTGGGTAGCTCCCTGACTGGGAATTGAACCCAGGCCACAGCACTGACAGCGCCAACGCCAAAGCCTTAAGCCACTACACCATCAGGTAATTCCCTGTCCTTCAATTCTAAATGATAGCTTTGCTGGGTAGCTTTTCTTGCTTTTTATCACTTTGAATATTTCATGCCAATCCCTTCTGGCCCACAAAGTTTCTGTTGGGAAATCAGCTGATAGTCGTATGGGAACTCCCTTGTAAGTAACTAACTACTTTTCTCATGCTGCTTTTAAGATTTCCTATTTGTTGTTAACTTTTGCCATTTTAATTATGATATATTTCAGTGTGAGCCTGTTAGGGTTCCTCTTGTTTGGAACTCTGTGCTTCCTGGGCTTGTATGTCTATTTTCTTTGCCAGGTTAAGAAAAATTTTAGTCATTATTTCTTCAAATAAATTCTCTATCCTTTGCTGTTTCTCTGCTTCTTCTGGTACCACTATGATGCAAATGTTGTTACTCTTGATGTTGACATAGAGGAATCTTACAGTAACCCCCCTTTTTGAAATTCCTTTTTGTTGTTGTTATGATTGGTTATTTTCAGCTACCTTTTCTTCCAAATCACTGATTTGCACCTCTACTTCATCTAGTCTGGTGATTCCTCCTATTCCATTCTTCATTTCAATTATTGTAATCTTTATTCCTGTCTGTTCCTTTTTTTATGCTTTCTATGTCCTTTATGCTTGCTCTTTGTTGAAATTTTCCAAATTCCTTGAGCATCCTTATAATCATTGTTTTAAACTCTGTCTCTGATAGGTTGTTTGCCTCTATCTCATTTTCTGGTGTTCTCTGCTGTTCTTTTTGGGGAGGTTGTATTTCATTGTTTTTTTCATTCTGGCTGCCTCTGTTTGTAGATTTTCTGCTCCTTAACTTGACACACGCTGCTACAGTTTCTTCTGGGGCTCACTGCTAATACCTGGAGGAGGTGAGGGCGACAGCAGTCTAAAAGGGCAGGTGGGGGAGAATGTCTAGTGTCTTTGCTTTTTGCCTGGCACTGAAGGCAGTACAGGCAGTGCAGGCTTACATTTTTCTAAATTCAGTTTTCCCCAAGGTCTCAGCCCTGAGTTTTGGGATCAGCTGTTTTATATGCTGATCCCTTAGACTGGACTGGTTGTGGGCAGAGAAGTGCACGTACAGCCTTTTCTATTTCCCAGGCTGAAGAGAGGTTGGACTGCAGCTTCTCATGACCCCCATGTTCCTTCTCCCTTTTTCAGAAACCAGAGTGACGTCTGGCTGTAGCATCTCACAGTGCCCATGTTTGCAACTCCTAGGGCTAAAGTGAAGTCTGATTGCGGTGTCTCACAGCCCCAGCCTCTGAGCCTCCTTTTCTCTGTTCCATGGACTTAGTGAGGTCCAGAATGCTCACCTTCCACCTTCTTCCTGCAGCCACAGAGTTCCAAGCAGGGACCTATGTCTCTGAACTTCCCCTTTTCTCTGCCTCATTTTTCCCATTTTTCTCCACCTGCAGGTACTTCAATGTGACGAGTGGGTCTCTTAGCTGTGTTTGCGTGCTACATAGGGGATCTTTTGTTGATTTATAGATGTTCTATTTGTTGTAATTTCCAGGGGAGTTTTCTGGGAGTGCCTCTTATGCTGTCATTTTAGTTGATTTCCCAGAACAAACATTTCTGTTGATTGATCTTATAGTTTGCTGACTCTCTTCTCTATCATTCTGTCCCCATTCTGGTATTGTATTCATCCAGTGCTGTTTTTCTTAAAATTTCAGTTATTGTAAATTTCAGTTCTAAATTTCTGTTTGAGGGTTTTTACAGATTGTATATGTTTGCTGAGTGTATTAGTTAGTTATTGCTGTGTAACAAATTACCATAAACTTAATGACTTAAAAAAACACAAATTTACTCTCTTATATATTATGTCAATCAGAAGTTGGCACAACTTAGCTAAATATTCAATTTGGCTTCAATCAAGGTGCTGGCAGGGCGGTATTCTCATTTGGAGCTTGAATGGTGATGGGTTTGCTTCTAAGTTCACTCATGTTGTTAGAAATTGCTTCCTTCTGTCTGTAAGACTGAGGGCCCTGATTCTTACTGGTTGTCAGGTAGAGGACATGCTCAGTTCCTGGGGACTGCCTGAAGTTCCATACTACATGGTTCTCTTACATATGGAAACTTACTTCTTCAAAGCCAGCAAAGGAAAAAGAGAGCAAGTTGGCTAACAAGATGGAGTCTTGTATAATATAGCATAATCACTGGAGTGACTACTTTAAAGTCTGTCCACCACAATGAGAACTTGCATTTAAACATTTACTATGAGGATGTTCAAGATTGTTTATTTGACATTTTATAATAGTTATATTTGTCTGAGAATTCCAGTATTTGTGTCATTTCTGTTTTCATGTCTATTTTCTATGCAACTTGGAATTTAATTAGTTTTTCATATGCCTAAAAACTTTGGATTCTATCTTGTCTTTTTAAACATTATCTTATGAGACTCTGGGTCTCTTCTAAACTCTATGGAGAATGTTGGTATTTTGTTTTAGCAAACAATTGACTTGATTAACTTCTGGCCCCAAGTTCCAACTTTCCTTCTATTGGATGTGTTTCCAATGTCAGTTAATATTTTATAGACTTTGTAGTGCTATATGAATCTGTCCTGTAAATGCACCATTCAGTGGCCAATCTGGGTCCTAGGCAGTGGTGTATCAGTTATTTTAGTTTTCAAAATCACTCCTTTGTTTAAAACCCCTAGGTGGGATTCCCATTTCACTTAAAATAAAACCAACTCCTTATGGCAGCGTACAAAACTCTACATGATCTGACCCCGGTCTCTCTCTCTCCAAATGAATATCATACCTACCTCTCACTCACACCATCCTAGTCCAATGCATTTTCTTTCAGTTCTTAGTGCATGCAAACTCAATTCCTCTTTGGAGATATGCAGTTGTTGTTCTGTCATTCTGAGGTACTCTTCTCCAAGATATTTGCATGGCTGACTGCTTTCATCTTATTTCAGTCTCAGCTCAAATGTCACCAACTCATCTAAAGCAGTCTAGCCCTTGGCATCACATCTCTTACCTTCAGAGCACTACAGCTTCTTAAAAGTATCTAATTAATGTATTTTGTATTTTTGCATTTTTATTTTTCTTTTCTTTTGGTTCTCAGAGTGAAGAAATTTCTCTGAGTCTTTTTCATTCACAACTCTATTCTCAATGTGCTTAGAGTAGCACTTTACACATAGTAGACTAAAAAATAGATTTGTTCAGTTAGTGAATATCTTTCCAGTCTTATTTTTATGCACACATTTTAAAACCATAAAACATTTTTTAAAAGCTGTTTAGTAGGACTTAATATTCTGTTTCATTAATTGCATATATTTTAAATTTAACATTATTATATTATTTAACATATATTTTACATTCAAATTTCTCCAGTTATCCCAATAATGTCCTTTAATATGTAGAAGTTTCTCAGCTTCTTTTTTTTTTGCTTTTTTTTAAATTCATTTTTATTGTCAGATTTATTGGGGTGACATCTGTTAGCAAGGGTTACATAGGTTTCAGGCAAACAATTCTACAGTGCATTGTCAACTTAATGTATAATAAGTTCACCACCTAATGTGACCCCTCTTTCCATCCCCTTATATTTAGCTTCCCCCGCTCCTCTCCCACCCCCTCCCCTTTCTCCCCTCCCTATCCTACTCGTCCCCAAATAAACATTAAACTATCGATTGTGTCCATGGGTTATTTGTTTCTTCATTTCTTTTTTCTTTGCTTTCAGTTTTATATTCCGCATATGAGTGAAATCATACAATTCTTTGTTTTTTTTTTGTCTGGCTTATTTCACTAAGCATGATGATCTCCAGGTCCATCCATTTTGTTGCAAATGGCAACATTAATTGTATTTTAACAGTATCACCTCAAGAACTATATCACTGCACTGTGTGCTTCTGACTGAAGTGGTATATCAGTTAGCCTCCAACCATTCCTCTGGTATCTGATTGCTGGAATTATAATTTTATTTTTGTTCATCTTGTCATTTTCTCATTCTTTTGTTTCTTTTAATATTTTAGATATTTTTTCATGAAGTGTATCTTCACTGCAATCATCTTGTCTGTTAGATGACTTGATTATTTTCATCTCTATTCCACAACAATATAAACTTCAGAAATGGTGTTTGGCTCATTAATTTCCAGAACAGGCACTCTATAAATGTTTGTTGAATGAATACATCAAATTTAGTTTCTTTAATTGCCTCATTTGTAAAATAAGGATGGTAATACTATGTCATTGAATCTTGAGGATAACAGTAGAGCTGTATTATGATGTGGATGCTAGAGAGCTTATGAGATGCTGTGACTAGCTAAGAGTGTAAATGATGTATGCCAGCTTCCATAGCAATGCTAATTTAAATCTGCATTTCAGTCAAATTATAAACTCTAACCTGAAGTTGAACATTGCCATTACATTTATACAGCTAAAGCTGCAAATGTTAAATCCAAAAGTGTCGATGTCAAGTTTCAACTCCATAGGAAGACAGTAAGTTCTCAAGGGGCAGAAAGTTCTCTGAATTTAAGGAATTTTATTTGATGAGAGGTAAGAATGAAATAGATTATGAAACACCTAATTTTTAAAGTCAAGGAACTGCAGAATTTAGACTTGATGTCGTGGGCAAAGGGAAGAATTTTTAATTTCTGAGCAGCAGAATCAGTGTTATAAAAATGGTACTTTCATGTAAGTGTATTTTTCACTGTAAAGGGAGACCCCAACTGCTCCATGCTGTTGTTGGTGGTCGTACTTTTGGTCTGGTAAGTTGAAAGTGTAGGTAGGTAACTTGTGGGGCCCTAAGTATTGGCAAAAGCTTCCCAGAAACAGTATGTGAGGGGAAAGAAGAGAGAAACTATGAAGGACAATTTTTATCATTGTGTTTATTTGTAAATTTAGAATATTTTGTTATGTTTCTTGATCTGGAAAATGCCAACAATTTAAAAGTGATATGTGTTCTAAGTTCCCTCTCCTTCATACATATTCCCTGAGGCTATCTCTGTTTAGGTAGCCCTTTGCTTTTCACTCAATAATTACTTTTCTCTATGCTGCAGAAAGCTTGAAATGTACTGATGTCTCATTCAGTGATTCATCCTATTTATTGCCTAATTTAGAAGGCCAGTGAAAGCACTCATAATTACTTAGTAATTTTCCACATTGACAGTTTAGTTAAGATAGGGCAAGTCCCAAAATAATTCAAAGCACTTTCAAGTTCTGGCAACATAGCAGAGTGCATGCCTAGAAAGAGAGAATATCACAGGAACTAGACTCTCCAGCCATCTCTGCTGTCATTCCTCTCCCAAGCTAAGGGCTATAAGGAGACTTCCTTTATGTTCTGCCTATACCTGAGTTGGTTTGTCATTAAGATGACCTTAAGCCTAAGGTCCAGACTTTCACATAATGGTATACTTTGGGAGCATCTCTGAAAGACCTCCTGCCTCCATATTTATCCTCCACTGTCTTGCCACACTGCCTAAACATCCAAGTTTTGTAAATTAATTCCAGTATGACATTATCAAGAACACAAAATAAATTTGATTATAATAAGGATAATGGTAACTGGTTAATTCTGGAAGATAGCCTGTTTTGTCCACTTTAAAATCCATCTTCATCACAATTCTTTCCATATCCTAAAGAAATTACAATTTAATTAAAATAAATTGTTTCCTTTAGATGCATGCCTTTTGCACCTGCATAACTCCTCTTTGGAAATGGAAATACTCTATAAGCAAAAAATTAAACCATTCAAAGCCAAAGATATCTTGAAATGTGGTAGACAGAACTCAAAGTCCCATAGATCTGGTTTCAAATCTCTGCTCTATCATTTATTAACTGTGTGGCTTTGGGAAAAACCCTTTAATTTTGGGAGGTTCAGTTTCCTGAGGATAGTGTTACACAATTCACAGGGTTTTGATAAGGAGAGAGAAAGAGAAGAGAAGAGAGGTCCAGTTTATGTGGATAATGCAGAGCTATCAGATGGCCAGCTCTGGAAACCACAATTTCTCTATAAGGGGTTGGTAAGGAGATGAAAGGAGTAGAAAGGGTTGGGCATAGGCTAGGGGATTTACTTACTCTATTTTAATGTGACCATAATACTATTTTTCACTAACATGATACATTTATTGAAGGTAGCTGATGCTGATGTGGAAGATAGGGGCTAAATCCCTTCAAGCTTCCTGCAAGTACTGCCACTGAAGCTCAAGAATAGGCCAATATCAAAACAGGTCTTTGAGTACCAATTTGATGACTTCACAGTATTGGCAAGGACTCTACCTAAGATACTTCTGGGGCTGTTGCTGCTAATAATAACAAAAACAACAAAACAACTAACATTTATATAGTGCTTATTATGTGCAAGATACTGTTCTAAGCACTCTACATACATTAATTTGATTTTATCCTCACAAAACTCCTAAGATGTAGACACAATTGTTATCTACATTTTACAGATGAGGAAACTTAGGTGACAGAGATATGATTAAGGTAGGCAAGCTCTTATTTTTTATGTAATTTGGAGGCAGGCCTCTGATCGCTCTCTCTTTGCTTCTAACTTCAGTAGTTGCTCTTGCAAGGACAGAGAAAACATGTCCTAACATAATAACCACTCTATTTTAAATCTGACTGAGTCAATGAAACTAGAGGTTGCAGCACTGATATGCAGTTTGGTGAGGAGGGTAGCAGACTTTGTCTTTGGAGATCAAACCCATGTTATCCCAAAGCTGTCCACTCTTCCAAACATCCCAAGATGGTCAATTTTCCGTGTTAACTTGGCTATACTATGATACCCAGTTATTTGTCAAACACTAGCCTAAATGTTATTTTGTAGATGTGATTACTATTTACAGTTAACTTTAAATATAAGAAAGTATCCACTTTGTTGTGGACTTATTCTAAACCTGAAGAGTAAAACTGAGGTTTCCTGAGAAAGAAGAAATTCTACCTCAAGTTTATGTTAACAGAAATTCTGCCTGAATTTTCAGCCTGTGAGCCTACAGATTTGGATATGCCAGCTCCACAATCATGTGAGCCAATTCTTTAAGACAAATATCTTTATTTCTATATTTTCTATTGGTTCTTTTTCTGTGGAGAATATTGAGTGATACACAATCCATGGTCTGCTCTCTTTGACAGTGACCACTTATGGCAGTGTAGAAAAATGAGCATGTTCTCCCCTCCCACAGGTACTTGATTAATATCTTTGTAAGCTGTTGAATTTCCTGGGACTTTAGTTCCTCTTCTGTCAAATGAACATATTGATTCCTACCTTACTGCTATTCAGAATATTTAACAACTGGTATGGTATGGGCTCCAAGCAGTCAGAATATATACTTGTGAAATTCCAACTAGTCAATCATACTGATTAAAAATCAGCCCTAGCTCATGGTGAAGGTATGTGGGTATTTGTTAAAAATTCACACTTGTTCCAAATCAGTAGTTCTCAGTAGATTGTAGAAATCTGTACTCCAGGGATTATGACTATCAGGCAATCTTGGGAAATGCAGAAATAACGTCCAGGATCCAGTGTACATTGTAGATTCTTAATGAATTTTGAACATCACTTCTTCCCATCAAAATCCTTTAAAAAAGGTGTGATTTAATGCTTATTTCATCCCTGGAACAAGAACAAACCCCTAACTGATGACATAATCAGATTAAAATATGTGAGTATTTCAAATAATACTATAATGTGTAAACATTTTATTAATGTGAACCTTGGTTTGTGGGAATGGGGAATTCTCCCATAATTAGGAGAAGATACAGAGAGTGACATAATCTTGACCAGTGGCCTACAATGCTTCAATCTAGAATTTCAGAAACCTAAGTTCTGTCTGATTCTTCCAGAAACTAACTATGTGACTGTACACAAGACCTAACACCTCTATGAACTCCCATTTGTCCACTTATAAAGTGCAGGTAATATTTGCTCAATTTCTCTCATAGGGTGTTGTGATAATTAAATGTGATGTGAAAAAAAAAGGGCACTTAGAGGTCCAACTCTAAGTTCAACTCCCTCATGGTATAGATACAGGAACTGAGGCTCCTAGAGAAGAAGGACATTGTTTATGATTTCAAGGCCACTTGGTCCAAATTAAGTTGCCACTCCTATCAGTGGAATTATGATGTCATAATGTCCCCACCACAGAAAAATAATAACTGAAATCAGACAAAGCTAAGTTTGAATTCCTGTTCTTGCACTTACCCTTTGGCCTACACAAGTAACTTCACCCTTATGTTCCTTAATTGCTTCATGCATAAAATGGGTGGAAAAATAGTACCTGCCTCATAGGGTTGTGTTGGCAGTAAATGGCTGTGAAGGGTGTGGCAAAGAGTAATAGCTCAGTAATGTCAGTTCTTTTCCTTTGCTCTTTCTTTAATATTACTATCACATCATGACACAGTTTCCAGATCTCATGGAATCCCTGTGTTTGCTTGTGACAGACAACATGGCAAGTGTTAGAATGGGATGGTAACATAAGTGTGGGACAGTACTCTTTTTTATAGATTAATCACAATTTTTCTATAAAGAATGGATCTATACTCAGTTTTCCAAGTATGTGCTCAGGTACATTTCTCCCTGAAATATCTGGAGTCTGGATGAGTTGTCAGCACATAAGTATTGCAACAGCAATATTTATAGTTTCTATTATTTGTACTGGGTCCATTCCCATGAAAAAGAGGATCTGTTTTCCAAAGATGACTTTCAAAGTACACATGATACACGTGCTCTTAGCCTGGCCTTAAGTTCAAACTCTTATTTTAATAGAGAACTGGTTTTTACCTTTCCTAACTAGTTTTATCTTTTCAAGATATGGACATTGTGTACAAACTAGGGTGCTGAATGTGGATGACAGTATTGTATGTGAAAGAACAAAGTGCTACCTCCAGAATCAAGTTTCTAATTCTAGTTGAAGATCCAACTTGGCCAGTACAGAGTTGAAAGTCCTGTTATAATTTCTGCTGACAAACCAATATCCATGCACTTTTTCCTCTAGTTTTATTAAGATATAAATTACGTATGATATTGTGTAAGTTTAAAGTATAAAACACAATGATTTGCTATATAAATAAATAAATATGCAGAATATAAAACTGAAAGCAAAGAAAAAAGAAATGAAAAAACCCATGGACACAATCAATAGTTTAATGTTTATTTGGGGACGAGTGGGTTAGTGAGGGGAGAAAGGGGAGGGGGTGGGAGAGGAGGGGGGAAGCTAAATATAAGGTGATGGAAAGAGAAGTCACATTAGGTGGTGAACTTATACAACAAGTTGATAATGCACTATAGAATTGTATGCCTGAAACCTATGTAATCCTTGCTAACAGATGCCACCCCAATAAGTCTAACAATAAAAATGAATTTAAAAATATATATATAGCAAAATTATTACCACAATAAAGTTAGTTGGCATATCTATCACCTCACACAATTACATTTTTTGTAGTAAGAACATTTAAGATCTACTCTCAGAAATTTTCAAGTATATAATACAGTATCATTAATTATAGTAACCAATGTATTGTTAACAATAACTATAGCTTTTTAAGATTCCCCTTAATTAGCTCACTGCTAGGAATTGAGTAAGAAAATTACTTAAATTTTTTTATTTGACAAATATTTATTGAGTATCTCATTACTATTGTAGTCACTAGTCTAGGATCTGGAATACATCAGTGAGCAAATAAAACAAAGGATCTTGCCTTGTAGATTAATTCCAAAGTGGAAAGAACCCATAATAAGCAATGAATACATTAGATAGTATACATATATGGTGATAAGAATGTTGAGGGAAACAAAGTAAAGCAGAGTCTTTGCATGTAGGCATTTCCATATTGTTGTTGTTGAATAGTTGCATTGATTGTGTTACATTCAGAGAATGAGAGGATCAAGTGCATTGTAGTACATCAACTAGAAGGAATGTTATATAGTCACTACAATAATAAATGCAAAGAATATGGAGAAACATCAATTAGGTAAATCATGTTAAATAGCGAAAGTAGAACCAAACTGTTTATACATGATGATTATAACTATGTAAAAAAGTATAACAATGTCCATGGCATGATCTATGAAAGAATAATTGATAAGCTGTACCTCTGCTCTGTGAAAGACAATGTCAAGAGAATGAAAAGAAAAGCCACATACTAGGAGAAAATATTTGCAAAAGACACACCTGATAAATGACTGTTATCTAAAATATACAAAAAACTCTTAAAACTCAACAATGTGAAAACAAACAACTTGAAAAAAAGGCCAAAAACCTTAATAAACACCTCACCAAAGAAGTACAGATGTCAAATAAGCATATGAAAGGATGTTTTTTTTAATTCATTTTTATTATTAGACTTATTGGGGTTACATCTGTTAGCAAGGATTACATAGGTTTCAGGCATACAGTTCTACAGTGCATTGTCAACTTGTTGTATAAGTTCACCACCTAATGTGACTTCTCTTTCCATCACCTTATATTTAGCTTCCCCACCTCCTCTCTCACCCTCTCCCCTTTCTCCCCTCCCTAACCCACTTGTCCCCAAATAAACATTAAACTATTGATTGTGTCCATGGGTTATTTGTTTCTTCATTTATTTTTTTCTTTGCTTTCAATTTTATATTCTGCATATGAGTGAAATCATGCAGTTCTTTGTTTTTTCTGTCTGGCTTATTTCACTTAGCATGATGATCTCCAGGTCCATCCATTTTGTCGCAAATGGCAATATTTCATCTTTTCTTACAGCTGAGTAATATTCCATTGTGTATATGTACCACAGCTTCTTTATCCAGTCATCTGTCGCAGGGTACTTTGGTTGTTTTCATGTTTTGGCCACTGTGAACAGCGCTGCGATGAACATTGGGGTACATAAGTCTTTGCGGACAAAGGTTTTCAAGTTCTTTGGGTAGATCCCCAGAAGGGGGATTGCTGGGTCAAATGGTAGCTCCATTCCCAATTTTCTGAGGAACCTCCACACTGCCTTCCACAGTGGTTGTACCAGTTTGCACTCCCACCAACAGTGTGCCAGAGTTCCTTTTTCTCCACATCCTCTCCAGCACTTGTTATTCCTTGTCTTGTTGATAATAGCCATTCTCACAGGTGTGAGGTGGTATCTCATTGTGGTTTTGATTTGCATTTCCCTGATAGCTAATGAAGATGAGCATTTTTTCATATGTCTGCTGGCCATTTGTATTTCTTCGTGGGAGAAGTGTCTGTTTAGTTC
>PVJL010005665.1:23022-54374 GCA_004026885.1 Lyroderma lyra | reverse complement strand
ACCATTCATTTATTTTTGCTTTTACTTCCCTTGCCTTTGAGGACAGGTTCATGAAGTCTTCCTTGAGTCCTAGGTCTATAAGTTTAGTACCTATGTCTTCTTCTATACAGTTTATTGTTGCAGGTCTTATATATATGGACAAATAATTTTCGAAAAAGGAGCAAAAAACATACAATGGGGAAAAGACAGCCTCTTTAGTAGGTGGTGCTGGCAAAACTGGAAAAACATATGCAAAAGAATGAACCTGAGCTATGAACTCTCTCCATATACAAAAATTAACTCAAAATGGATTAAAGACCTTCATATAAGACCTGAAAGGATGTTTTACATTATATGTCATTAGGGACACTCTCAACACCAGGTTAACCAGATCAACTCATACACAAAGGAAGGCTATTTCAATGGCTGAGGCTTATAGGCAGCCATCAGGTGGCAATAAATGTAGGGGAGCTCCTGAACCTTTTGTTAAGCTGCTGCAGGCCCAATTCTGTAGGCAACTGGTCTCAATTCAAAGTGATGTTAGCCCCACATGCCACTAGGTTCACTCAGCACAAGCAGCAACCAATCACATACAGCTTTGTGGCTCCTATCAGGTAGCCATGGGCCAGTCACAGGCTAGGCTGAAATTGGCCTGCACAAAAGCCCTCCCCAAGAAACAATAGAAACCACACACCCAGATGCCAGTTTCAGACCATACCAGAGCACTACTCAGTTAGCCCCATGAGTAGTACGCCCAAAGGGTGGCCTCAACATGCACAATAGCCCACTGGAGCAAATCCCCCTCTGAGGGGTCAGCCCCCACGCAGCAGATCATACTGTGGGCATAGCCAATCATCACAGCCAGTCAGCCTGGAAGTGAATCCCATGCACTGACAAGCCAAAAACAATCAAGGCTCAACTAAAACAGGAGAATACATGGAACACACACAAGGCACACTCTTGAAACACACACATAGGTGATCAGTGAGACTGTGCCACTGGACTGACACATACTATATAAGGCCACTTATTAAAGGTGAGAGACATAGGAGACCGATTTAATATATAGAAACAAACACAGAAAAGCAGCCAAGATGGGGCGGGGAAGGAAACATGTCCCAAGTGAAAGGACAGCAGAAACTCCAGAAATAGAACTAAATGCAATGGAGGCAACCACACTACAAAGGCAGAGTTGAAAACACTGGTTATAACAATAGTTAAAAAACTTGGTGTCAACTTCAATAAAGAGATAGTAAGCATTAAGAAAAACATAGAAACTACAAAAAAGAACCAGTCAGAAATAAAGAATATAATAACTGAAACAAATAATACAATAGAAGGAATCAACAGCAGATCAGATGAAGCAGAGGATCAAATCAGTGATTTAGAAGACAAGGTAGGACAAAACACCCAATCAGAGCAACAACAAAAAAGAAAAAAAATGAAGATAGTTTAAGGGACCTCTGCAAAAACATCAAGTGTAACAACATTTACATCACAAGAGAGCCAGAAAGAGAAAAAAGAGAACAAAGGATCAAGAATCTATTTGAAGAAATAATGACAGAATTTCTCTAACAGAATGAAGAAAATAAACATGCAAGCCCAGGAAGCACAGGGAGTCCCAAACAAGATAAACCCAAAAAGGCCCATATCATGACACATTATAATTGAAATGGCAAAGGTTAAAGACAAAGAGAGAATCCTAAAAGCAGCAAGAGAAAGACAACTAGTTACTTACAAAGGAGTTTACATAAGACTATCAGATGATTTCTCAACATAAACATTCCAGGCCAGATGAGAGTGGCAGAAAATATTTAAAGTGATGAAAAACAAGGGCCTAGAATCAAAACAACTTTATTCAGCAAGGCTATCATTTAAAATTGAAGGAGAGATCAAGAGATTTCCAGACAAGAAAAAACTAAAGGAATTCAGTACCACCAAGCCAGTATTACAAAAACTGTTAATAGGACATCTTTAAGAAGAAGAGGGCCACAGTACCTATCAATAATCACTTTAAATGAAAATGAATTAAATGCTTTAATCAAAATACATAGTGTAGCTGAACGGATAAGAAAACAAGACCCATGCATATGCTGTCTACAAAAGACCCACCTCAGATTGGAAGACACATACAGACTGAAAGTAAAGAGATGGAAAAAAAGATATTTCAGGCAAATAGAAACAAAATAAAATCTAGGGTAGCAATGCTTATATCAGACAAAATAGACTTTAAGATGAAGACTATACTAAGAGACAAAAATGGCATTACATAATAATAAATAAATTAATCCAACAAGAGGACATGACGATAGTAAACTCTATGCACCCAACATAGAAGAACCTAAATATATAAAACAAATACTGACCAGCATAAAGGCAGAAATCCACAAACACAATCATAGTAGGGTACCTTAACACTCCACTGACACCAATGGATAGATCTTCCACACAGAAAATAAACGAGGAAACAGGAGCCTTAAATGATGTACTAGATCAGATGGATTTAATTGATAATTTTAGACATTTCACCCCAAAGCAGAAGAACATACTTTTGTTTTCAAGAACCAATGGAATATTTTCCAAGATAAATCACATGTTAGACCACAAAAGAAGACTTTTTTTGGGGGGGCGGGGGTAATTCCCTGGTTGGGAATTGAACCCAGGCCACGGCGTTGAGAGCACTGAAGGCTAGCCACTACACCACCCGGGAACCCCAAGTCTTAATATATTTAAGAAGATTGAAGTCATATCAAGTGTCTTTTCTGACCACAATGGTGTGAAACTAGAAATCAATTACAAAAAAACAAAACAAACTGACAAACACTTGGAGACTAAATAACATGCTACTACAGGTGTGTCCAATCTTTTGACTTTCCTAGGCTACATTGGAACAAGAAGAATTGTCTTGGCATGATCCTTTATATAAAAAATTCCAAAGATTCCACCAGGAGACTATTAGAAACAATAAACAAATATAGTAATGTTGCAGGATACAAAATCAATGTAAAAAAAGCAACCACATTCCTATATACAAACAACGAATCCACAGAAAAAGAAATGAGGGAGTCGATTCCTTTTGCTATCAAAACAAAAAGAATGAAATACCTGGGAATTAACTTAACAAAGAATGTGACAGACTTATACACAGAAAAACTATAAGACACTTTTGAAAGAAATTGAAACAGGCTTTAAGAGGTGGAAAAATATCCCCTATTCATGGATAGGAAGACTTAACATTGTTAAAATGACCATTCTGCCCAAAGCAATCTACAGATTATGCAATATCCATCAAAATCCCACAATCATACTTTCGTGAAAAAGATAAAAGAATTAGTAAATTTATATGGAACCATAAAGACCTCGAATTGCCAAAGCAATACTACATAAAAAGAATAAGGCTGGTGGCATTACATTTCCTGACTTCAATTTATATTACAAAGCATCAATAATCAAAACAGCTTGGTACTGGTGGAAGAACAGAAATATAGACCAATGGAATAGAACTGAAAAACCCAGAAATAAACCCACAAATTTATGGACAAGTAATTTTCGATAAAGGAGCAAAAAACATTCAACGGGGAAAAGACAGCCTCTTTAGTAGGTGGTGCTGGGAAAACTGGAAAAACATATACAAAGGAATGAACCTGAGCAGTGAATTCTCTCCATATACAAAAATTAACTTGAAATGGATTAAAGACCTTCATATCAGTCCTGCAACAATAAACTGTATAGAACAAAACATTGGTACTAAACTTATAGACCTAGGACTCAAGGAAGACTTCATGAACCTGTCCTCAAAGGCAAGGGAAGTAAAAGCAAAAATAAATGAATGGGATTATATCAAACTTAAAAGCTTCTGCAGAGCAAAAGAAACCATCAACAAGGCAAAGAGACAGCCAACTGAATGGGAGAAAATATTTGCAAATAACGCATCAGGTAAGTGTCTACTATGTAAAATCTATAAAGAACTAATAAGACTTAACAACAAAAAAACAAACAACCCAATTAAAAAGTGGGCAGAAGAACTAAACAGACACTTCTCCCACGAAGAAATACAAATGGCCAGTGAACATATGAAAAAATGCTCAACCTCATTAGCTATCGGGGAAATGCAAATCAAAACCACATGAAATACCACCTCACACCTGTTAGAATGGCTATTATCAACAAGACAAGGAATAACAAGTGCTGGAGAGGATGTGGAGAAAAAGTGACTCTGGTATACTGCTGGTGGGAATCCAAATTGGTACAACCACTGTGAAAGACAGTGTGGAGGTTCCTCAGAAAATTGGGAATGGAGTTACCATTTGACCCAGCAATCCCCCATCTGGAGATCTATCCCAAAAACTTGAAAACCTTTGTCCGCAAAGAATTATGTACCCCAATGTTCATTGCAGCTCTGTTCACAGTGGCCAAAACATGGAAACAACCAAAGTACCCTGTGACAGATGACTGGATAAAGAAACTGTGGTACATATACACAATGGAAAATTACTCAGCTATAAGAAAAGATGAAATATTGCCATTTGCAACAAAATGGATGGACCTGGAGATCATCATGCTTAGTGAAATAAGCCAGACAGAAAAAACAAAGAACTGCATGATTTCACTCATATGCTGAATATAAAACTGAAAGCAACAAAGAGAAAAGAAATGAACTTATTATACATCAAGTTGTCAATGCACTTTAGAATTGTATGCCTGAAACCTATGTAATCCTTGCTAACAGATGTCACCCCAATAAGTCTAACAATAAAAATGAATTTAAAAAAAATCCCCCCCCCAAAAAAAGAAATGAACAAACAAATAAATAACCCATGGACACAATCAATAGTTTAATGTTTATTTGGGGATGAGTGGGTTATGGAGGGGAGAAAGAGGAGCGGGTGGGAGAGGAGGGAGGGGAAGTTTAATATAAGATGATGGAAAGAGAAGTCACATTAGGTTGTGAACTTATTATAGAACAAGCTGATAATGCACTGTAGAATCGTATGCCTGAAACCTATGTAATCCTTGCTAACAAATGTTACCCCAGTAAGTCTAACAATAAAAATGAATTTAAAAAATTGTCTTGGGCCACACATAAAATACTTTAACACTATTTAACTAATGAGCTAAAAAAAAGTTTCAAAACATCTCATGTTTTAAGAAAGTTTATGAATTTTTATTGGGCTTCATTCAAAGACCTCCTGGGCCACATGCAGTCCATGGGCTGCCAGTTAAACAAGCTTGTGCTACTACATAAGAAATAGTCAAGAAGTAGATCAAGGAAAAAATCAGGAGGTACCTGAAGACACACAAAAATGAAAACACAAAGACCCAAAATCTATGGAACACAGCAAAAGCACTCCTAAGAGAGATATTTATAGCAATGCAGACCTAGCTAAAGAAATGAGAAAATTTTCAAATAAATGGTCTAACACCTAAGAGAACTGATAAAAGAGCAGCAAGCAAAGCCCAAAGTGAGTACAAGGAAGAAAATAATAAAGATTAGAGCAGAAATAAATGAAATAGAGGCTAAAGAAACAATTAAGAAGATCAATGAAACCAAGAGCTAGTTCTTTGAAAAGATAAACAAAATTGACAATCTTTAACCAAACTCATTTAAAAAAAAATGAGAGAGACAACCCAAATAAATAAAATCAGAAGTGAAAGAGAAATGACAATAGGCACCACTGACATAGAAAGAAAGAAAAAAAAAAACAAAATACTACAAGCAATTATATGCCAACAAATTGGACATTCTGGAAGAAATGAATAAATTCCTGGAAGCATACAATCTTCCAAAATTGAATCAAGAAGAAACAGAAAATCTGAACTGACTAATTACTACTAAGGAAATCGAATCACTAATTAACAAGCTCTCAACAAGCAAAAGTCGTGGACCAGATGGCTTCACAGGTGAATTTTACCAAACATTCAAAAAAGAATTAATACCTATAATTCTCAAACTATTGCAAAAAATTCAAGAGAAGGAAATGCTCCCAGGCTTGTTTTACAAGGCTACTCTTATTCTAATTTTAAAACCAAACAAAGGCACTAAAACAAACAAACAAACAAACAAACAAACCATAAAAAAAAACACAAAAAAACTAACTAACAAAAGATCACTATAGGCCAAAATTTCTGATGCACATACTTGTAGACATAAAAATCCTCAAAAAAAAAAAATTACCAAATGGAATTCAGCAATACATTAAAAAGATCATACACCACAGTCAAGTTGAATCCAGTCCTGGTATGCAAGGTTGTTTTAATATCTACAAATTAACTAATGTGATACACCACATAAACAAAATGAAAAATAAAAATCATATGGTCATATCAATAGAAACAATAAAGTATTTGACAAAATCCAGCATCCATTTATGATAGAAACTCTCAGCAAAATGGGAATAGAGGGAACATATCTCAACACAATAAAGGCCATAAATGACAAAGCCACAGTTAATATCATACATTGGGGTAAAGAAAGGTTATTCAATAAATGTTGCTGGGAAAACTGGTCATATACATGCAAAAAAGAAAGAAAGAAAGAAAGAAAGAAAGAAAGAAAGAAAGAAAATCACCTTTTAAGTCCACATACAATAATCTCAAAATGAATTAAAGAATTAAATGTAAGGCCCCAAACCATAAAACTCCTAAATGAAAATACAGGATGTAAACTCTCAAACATTACCCTTAGTAATATTTTCACTGATGTATCTTCTTGGGCAAGGGAAACAAAAGAATATATATACAAATGGAATTGCATCATACTAAAATGTTTTGCATAACAAAGGAAACCATCCACAAAACAAAAGGACATCCTACTGAATGGGAAAAGATATTTGCCAATGATACATCTAATAAAGGGTTAACATCCAAAATTTCCAAAACAAACAAACAAACAAAAAAACTCATACAACTCAACATCAAAAATACAAATAATCCAATTTAAAAATGGACAAAGGACCTGAATGGACATTTCTCCAAAGAAGACATACAGATGGCCAATAGATATATGAAAAGATGCTTGATGTCACTAATCATCAGAGCAATGCAAATAAAAACCACGATGTCACCACACCTGTCAGTATGGCCATCATCAATAAATCAACAAACAACAAGTGTTGGCAAGAATGAGGAAAAAATGAGGAAGAAGGCAAGATAGCAACTGGAGAGGAGGTCCCTAAAGCCTCTCCCAGAAAACACAATTGTACGGCCGTTCAGGAGCCAAGAAAGAGGACTCTGAATAGCAAAACGGCTGTTGAGAAATCCACAAATCGCAAGTAAACACCTGAAGATTAGAGAGAAGGGGGCGAGTTGGGGAGAGGGAAGGGAGCAGAGACTGCAACAGGATCCGAGTGGCGCAGTTCAGGGGAGGGGAGAGACCATGGAGGCGCTGGGATTTGGAACTGCATGCTGGGAACGAAGTTTGGGAGTCAGCCTCTGGAACTTTTGAGCGGTAGAAGGTCTGAGCAAGGACTCTGAACTGCAAAGATGACATCCCAGCTCTAGGACCCCTGGAGACCTACACAGGGCAGTAGTTCCTGTTCCTAGCCCGCTGCAAAGGTGACCCTGCTGACTCAGGACAGGCCCACAGCTTTGGACTTATGGAGCGTGCACTTCCTCGTGCACCCCAGGGTTCTGAAAGCAGTGTGAGCCCATAGACAGCTAGATGCTGAATCAGGGCTAGGAAGAAAGACTGATTTGATAGCATTCACCCGAGACAGCAGAAACAAGCCTCGGACTAGCTTCCCCAGCAAAGGGCAGAAGGCAGAGCCGCCCTTCCAGTGCCTTTTGTTGGCCTCTCCCCAAGATATATGCGCATAACCTCCAACCGCAGTAGGAGATCAGAAACAAGAAACAAATAAACCCCTCTCTCCCAAAACTTGACCCCCAGTGCCACCTAGTGTCTGCCCTACAGCAAGACACCACAAAAGTAATAATCTGGGCACTGAACATAAAGCCCTCATGTGAAAGAGGAAGAACCCAGTGGACAGGATGAATTCCTTAAAAACTAAAACTCCTCAGAAAGAACATGAAATTTACCCAGTAGACAGCCTCTTAGAACTGGAAGGGTCTGATTTAAGTGACAGAGAATTTAAAGCAGCCAGTCTAAAGGCTGCGAAAGAAATGAAAACCTATTGGCAGAACACCATAGTTGAGATAAATAACATAAAAAAGGATATAAACGACATAAAAAGAAACTCTGTGAACAAAAAGAACAATTTAACAAAGAAATTCAAAACATAAGAAAGATTGAGATGGAAATGCGAGAAATAAATAATATGATAAAAGAAGTGAGAAATGAAATAACTGCCATAGGAAACAGGACCAACCAGATGGAGGAAAGAATTAGTGATATTGAAGACCAGAACATGGAAACAGCTCAGAAAGAGGAAGAGAGGGAATATAGAACCAAAAGGATTGAAAGAACTCTACAAGAACTATCTGACTCCATGAGACAAAACAACATCAGGATAATAGGAATAGAAGAGGGGGCAGAGCAATCTACATAGAGCATACTCAAACAAATCGTAGATGAGAAATTTTCAAACATATGGAAAGGTCTGGAACCCCAAGTTCAAGAAGAAAACAGGTCCCCCAGATACCTGAACCCTAACAGATCTTCTCCAAGACACATGTTACTAAAGATGTCCAAAACTAAAGATAAAGAGACAATTCTCAAGGCAGCCAGGGAAAAAAGAACTATAACCTTTAGAGGAAAACCCATCAAGCTGGAATCAGATTTCTTGGCAGAAACTCTACAAGCCAGGAGAGAGTGGAATCCAATACTCAAAAATTTAAAAGAGAGGAACTTCCAGCCAAGAATAAATTATCCAGCAAAATTATCTTTCAGATATGAAGGTGGAATAAAGACCTTCTCAGACACACAGAAGCTGACGGAATTTGCCAGCAGAAGGCCAGCACTCCAAGAAATACTGAAGGAAGCTCTTTGACCTGAAACAAAACATCAGGAAAACTGGAACAAAGTTGGGGCAACAAGAAAGAAACAAAAATAAAACAAAAACAAACAAAGAAATAAGTAATAGCCACAGGAAATCCTCACATATCGATCATCACTCTAAATGTAAATGGAATGAACTCATAATAAAAAGACACAGAGGAGCAGACGGGATTAAAAATCAGAACCCATCCATATGCTATCTTCAAGAGACACACCTCAGCCCTAAGGACAAATGCAGACTCAGAGTGAAAGGATGGGATACAATAATCTAAGCAAATGGTAACCAGAGAAAAGCAGGAGTGGCCATACTGATATCTGATGAAATAAACTTCAAGTTAAAAAAGATAGTAAAAGACAAAGATCGTCATTACATAGTGATAAAAAGCACAATGCAACAAGAAGAGTTGACACTAATCAACATGTATGCTCCCAACCAGGATACCAAAATAAACAAAGAAAATACTAACAGACTTGAAGGGAGAAGCTGATGAATACACAATCATAGTGGGAGACTTAAACACCCCGCTAACAGCCAAGGACAGATCATCCAAACAGAAAATAAATAAAAAAATAACAGCTCTAAATGACACATTACAGAAATTGGACATCATTGACATTCACAGGACACTCCATCCAGCAAAAGAGACTACACCTTCTTTTCTAGTGCGCGTGGAAAATTCTAAAGAATAGACCACATGCTGGGACACAAAAGTAGCCTCAGCAAATTCAAGAAGATCAAAATGATACCAAGTGTATTCTCAGCCACAAAGCCTTGTAATTGGAGATCAAATGTAAAAGGAAAGCAGGAAAAAAACACACATACATGGAGATTAAACAACATCTTATTAAAAAAGGACTGGATAAAAGAACAAATAAAAGATGAGATAAAAAATATATAGAAACTAATGACAATGAAAATACAACGTATCACAATTACTGGGACACAGCGAAGGCAGTAATAAGAGGGACATTTATATCATTACAGGCCTATTTTAAGAAACAAGAAAAATCACAAGAAAACATCTTAGCACCCCATCTTAAAGAACTAGAAAAAGTAGAGCAGACAAAACCCAAAGTCAGAAAAAGGAAAGAAATAATAAAAATTAAAGCAGAGCTAAACCAATTACAGAACAGAAGGACAATAGAAAAAATTAATATAACGGAGAGCTGGATCATTGAGAAAGTCAACAAAATTGACAAAATCCTGGCGAGACTAATCAAAGGATGAAAAGAAAGGACACAAATATCCAAAATTAGAAATGAAAGGGGAGAAATTACCACTGATACCACAGAAATACAAAGGATAATACGAAAATATTATGAAGGACTTTATGCCACGAAATTTAACAACCTAGAAGAAATGGACAAGTTTCTAGAAACTTATAGCCTACCAAGACTGAACCAAGATCTGGATAATCTAAATAGACCAATCAATAGCAACGAGACTGAAATGACTATCCATAATCTCCCTAAAGGCAAAAGCCCTGGACCATATGGTTTCACCAACGAGTTCTACCAAGCATTCAAAGAATTAACGCCTATCCTCCTCAGACTCTTCCAAAAAATTGAAGAGGAAGCAATACTTCTTAACTCATTCTATGAGGCCAACATTACTCTAATACCAAAGCCTGGTAAAGACAACACAAAAAAACTATAGACCAATATCTCTGATGAACACAGATGCAAAAATCCGGAACAAAGTATTAGTAAATAGAATACAACAATGCATCAAAAAGATCATACATCATGATCAAGTGGGAGCACAAAGGTGATTCAATATACAAAAATCAATCAATGTGATACACCACATAAACCAAATCAAAGATAAAGATCATATGGTCATTTCAATTGATGCAGAAAAAGCTTTCAACAAGGTACAACATCCATTTATGATCAAAACACTAAATAAAATAGGTAAAGAAGGAAAGCATCTCAACATAATAAGGGCCATATATGACAGACCCTCAGCTAACATCATACTGAATGGGGAAAAGCTGAAACCTATTCCCCTAAAATCAGGAACAAGACAGGGATGCTCCCTGTCACCACTGTTATTTAATGTAGTACTGCAAGTTGTAGCCACAGCAATCAGGCAAGAGAAAGGAATAAAAGGTATCCAAATTGGGAAAGAAGAGGTCAAATTGTCACCATTTGCAGATGACATGACCCTTTATATAACAAATTCCAAAGATTCCACCAGGAAACAATTAACGAATATAGTAAAGTTGCAGGATACAAAATCAATGTACAAAAATCAACAGCATTCCTATATACAAACAATGAATCCTCAGAAAAAGAAATGAGGGAGTCAATTCTTTTTGCTATCACAACAAAAAGAATGAAATACCTGGGAATTAACTTAACAAAGAACGTGACAGACTTATACACAGAGAACTATAAGACACTTTTGAAACAGACTTTAAGAGGTGGAAAAATATCCCCTGTTCATGGATAGGAAGACTTAACATTATTAAAATGGCCATTCTGCCCAAAGCAATCTACAGATTTAATGCAATACCCATCAAAATCCCACAATCATACTTTCGTGAAATAGATAAAAGAATTATTAGATTTATATAGAACCATAAAAGACCTCGAATTGCCAAAGCAATACTACATAAAAAGAATAAGGCTGGGGGCATTACACTTCCTGACTTCTATTTATATTACAAAGCATCAATAGTCAAAACAGCTTGGTACTCGCAAAAGAACAGAAATATAGACCAATGGAATAGAACTGAAAACCCAGAAATAAACCCACAAATTTATGGACAAATAGTTTTCGATAAAGGAGCAAAAAACATACAATGGGGAAAAGACAGCCTCTTTAGTAGGTGGTGCTGGGAAAACTGGAAAAACATATGCAAAAGAATGAACTCTCTCCATATACAAAACTTAACTCAAAATGGATTAAAGACCTTCATATCAGACCTGCAACAATAAACTGTATAGAAGAAGACATTGGTACTAAACTTATAGACCTAGGACTCAAGGAAGAATCCATGAACCTGTCCTCAAAGGCAAGGGAAGTAAAAGGAAAAATAAATGAATGGGATTATATCAAACTAAAAAGCTTCTTCACAGCAAAAGAAGCCATCAACAAGGCAAAGAGACAGCCAACTGAATGGGAGAAAATATTGGCAAATAACGCATCAGATAAGGGCCTACTATGTAAAATCTATAAAGAACTAATAAGACTTAACAACAAAAAAACAACCCAATTAAAAAGTGGGCAGAAGTACTAAACAGACACTTCTCCCACGAAGAAATACAAATGGCCAGTGGACATATGAAAAAATGCTCCTCCTCATTAGCTGTCAGGGAAATGCAAATCAAAACCACAATGAGATACCACCTCACACCTGTTAGAATGGCTATTATCCACAAGACAAGGAATAACAAGTGCTGGAGAGGATGTGGAGAAAAAGGAACTCTGCTACACTGCTGGTGGGAGTGCAAATTGGTACAACCACTGTGGAAGATGGTGTGGAGGTTCCTCAGAAAATTGGGAATGGACCTACCATTTGACCCAGCAATCCCCCATCTGGGGATCTATCCCAAAATCTTGAAAACCTTTGTCCGCAAAGACTTATGTACCCCAATGTTCATCGCAGCTCTGTTCACAGTGGCCAAAACATGGAAACAACCAAAGTGCCCTGCAACAGATGACTGGATAAAGAAGCTGTGGTACATATATACAATGGAATATTATTCAGCTATAAGAAAAGATGAAATATTGCCATTTGCAACAAAATGGATGGACCTGGAGATCCTCATGCTTAGTGAAATAAACCAGACAGAAAAAACAAAGAACTGTATGACTTCACTCATATGGGGAATATAAAACTGAAAGCAAAGAAAAAAGAAATGAAGAAACAAATAACCCGTGGACACAGTCAATAGTTTAATGTTTATTTGGGGATGAGTGTGTCAGGGAGGGGTGAAAGGAGAGGGTGTGGGAGAGGAGTGGGGGAAGCTAAATATAAGGTGATGGAAAGAGAAGTCACATTAGGTGGTATTTTACATCAAGTATTATACATCAAGTTGACAATGCACTGTAGAATTTTATGCCTGAAACTTATGTAATCCTTGCTAACAGATGTCACCCCAATAAGTCTAACAATAAAAATGAATTAAAAAAAAGAATGAGGAAAAAAGTTAACCCTTCTGCACTGTTGGTGGGATTGCAAGTTGGTAAGCCCCAATGGAAAACAGTATGAAGGTTCTTCAAAAAACTAAATATAGAACTACCTTATGACCCAACAATTGTACTCCTGGGTATTTATCCAAAGAAATCCTAAACATTAATTCCAAAATATATATGCACCCCTATGTTTACTGCAACACCATTCACAATACCCTAGATATAGAAACAACCAAAATGCCCATCAATAGACAATTGGATATAGAAATTGTGGTACGTATGTACAACGGAGTATTAGTCTGCCAGAAGAAACAGTGAGATCTTACCATTTGCAACAATATCGATGCATCTAGAGGGTATTATCCCAAGTAAAATAAGATAGACTGAGAAAGATAAATATGAGATTTCACTTATATGTGGACTCTAAAGAACAGAATAAACAAACAAAACAGAAATAGACTTATGGATACAGAGAAAGAACTGATAGTTGCTAGAATGAAGGAAGGTTGAGGGATAAGTGAGAAAGAGGAGATTAGGAAGTACAAATTGGTAGTTACAAAATAGTCATGGGTACGTAAAGTACAGCATAGGGAATATAGTCCATACTATCATAAAAACTATGTGTAGTGTCTGATGGATACTAGACTTATTGGGGGAAATCACTTCATTAATTATATAAGTGCCTAACCACTATGCTACACACATGAAACTAATACAAAATAATATTGAATGTCAACTATAATTAAAAATATATATGTAGTCATAGAATGTAAAGTACAGTATAGAGAATATAGTCAATGGTATTGTAATAGCTATGTACAGTGTCAGATGGCTAATAGACTTGTTGGAGTTATATCTTTGTGAGATATATAAGTGTCTAACAAGTACATTGTTTTGTACACCTAAAACTAATAATAATATAAAGGTATAGCATTACTGCTGTATCTAAGATAAATGTTGAAGTGTCTTCTGAATCCCATTATTGTGCCTGAGAATATGCAAGTTCTGTCTTCATAAGTTGAGAACCATTCTACTGAACTGAATCCATCATTTAACTCATTCCACTAACAAATCAGGTTTATTATTATTATTTTTAATTTGCTCCTGTGATGTAGATACCATGTCCAGGAAGTAGCTGAACATTTATCTAAACCTGAAGGCTACTCCTTTAATATGGTCCTTCCCTTTTATTCAGGAGCCCAAAGATGTTAAGTATATTAAAGAAAAAAGAGGGATATGCATATTATTATGTTAATGTTTTAAATGAAACAGAAAGGAAAATGAAGCTCAAAGAAGTTAATAGGCTTATCACAAATTTGACAACTAGTTAACGGTGTACGTGGAACACATGGCTTGTGATTCACAGACAATTTTGCTTCCATTCTCCATTTTATCATAAAGCACAAGAGACAGAAAAAAAGGAACTATAAAAAGGAAAAGCTATAAATTTGAAATTTATATTGTGAATGTCAGCCTGACTTTTTTTTAATGCACCAATCACACAATCACCCAGAATTTGAAATGCTTATGGCCTTTTCATTGACATAGCTGAATTGTTTCAAATCTTCTTTAAAAAAATTAGACATATTGTGCTGACTTAATGATCTAATTGGTATAAGAGAATGTTTTTCCGCTAGATAAAGATATTCTAAGTTTTAATAATACAGAGGTTTGCATTTATAAAATTATCCAGTTTACAAAGAACAATTACCAACATTTTAAAATGCTTTGGATGTGTGCCACTTGATCATTCATTTTTTTACAATTTTTTACAATTTCGACTAAGAAATAGGGAAACTTGGTCACTTAGTAAAACTGTTCTGAACTCAGTCAAAATAAGGTAAAAAATTAAGTGGTTATATGTGTTGGTAGGATAAAAAATTCCATTAAGGCTGAATCAGCAGGATGATGCTTTAATCTCTTATTAGACAAAGAAGTACATTTTCTTTAGAATAAATAGCATACCTGAGATCCTCGTCCCTTAACTTGGGTAATTCACTATGTATGGTTTCAGTGGTAATCATATTTGTGGGAATACAGATTGAAGATAAGTCCCACTACACCTTGTAAAAGAGAAAGGAGAGGTTGCTTTTGCTGGTCTATCCATTCCATTAACTAGTTATAATACAGTATTTTGCTTAATATTAGCTTCCTATCTAGTGGTAGCCTAAGAAGTGGACTAACATTCAGATTAAACATAAATAGAATAAATAGAATTGTAAAAATGTTAATTTACCAAGTGAATCTTAATAAATACAATTATAAAATAATAATTTTCTATTTACTTCTCAAGTAGTTTAAGATGGTAGAACATACTGTACATTTGTCAAACATTACAGAATAAGGTTCCATAATTCTTATAAACATTACTTCTGAATTTTATCCCTAACATCATATTGACTTTATAAAGACCTCAGGATGTGAACTCTTGAGATTTTAACTACACCCATAAATGAGTAAGTAGTCCATACCACTTCAAAATGAAAACATTACAGGATTCTTTTCTTTTTATAGTGAGTGGTGAATAGAAGTTGTGATTGAGATTCTAATGAATTACCAAAGTGTGCATTTTTTAACAAGTCTACCAAGCTATATAAAAGTCATTCTTTTATTTTATTTTATTTTATTTTTTGGTGTAGTTCCCTGACTGGGAATCAGCCCAGGCCATGGCAGTGAGAGCACTGAATCCCAGCCACCAGGCCACCAGGGAACCCCCTAAAGGTCATTCTTGAAGCTAGAATAAAAAATTTTTTCTTTGGTATTTTTAAAACTTCCATGGAGGGGCCTCCAAAAAAACTGGAATTTATTTATAAAAAAATTTTGTATTTATTCCTACATGTTTAAACTTTGGTCATCTTCAAAGTAGCCTCCATTTGATGCAAGACACCTACCGAGATGCTTTCTCCACTGCTCAAAACAGTTTTGAACTCATCAAGTTTGATGTCTTTTAGTGCTTCTGCCATTTTTGGTTTCACCTCTACCACATCAGCAGAATGTTTCCCTTTGAGGACTTTTTTCATCCAGGAAACAACAAAAAAACATCACTTGGAGCAAGTTCAGGTGAATATGGAAGGTGGGCACAGGCGTCATGCTGTTTTTGGTCAAAAACTGCTGAACATTTAGTGTGGTGTGGGGTGTGGGCAGGTCACACATTATTTGTGTAAATCACCCATCATTAAATGGGCAAATGTATTTGAAAGAGTCTGAAAAGAAAATTCACTGAAGCTGAATGCAGCCTCTCAAAAAAACACCAACTCGTACACTAATGCTTGTGGGTTTCTAGAACACTCACCTAACAAGGGAAGCCTGTACTATAAGGGGCCCACCCTTCAGAAGATAATTCTGGTTTTGGGGGGGGTCACTTCCCATATATTAAATCTGGAATTTTTTTCAAAATTATAGTAAATTTGTATTTGAGTATATGAATTAAATAAAATATGTTATCAAAAAATAAAGATTGGAAGGGGATCTAGAGATACAATAACATATATTCAGATGGAGGATTATGAGTAGATTCATTTACTTGTAAAATATCTTTTAACACTGTGTTAATTATAAATTATTTAAATTGAAAGAAAAAAACCACTAGGATAAGAGGAATAAAAGGTGAGGAGCACAATGATTACCTGAATGTTTAATTAAATAGCTTTGTGGGGAAAATTACCTTTTGTGCACCTTTTTTGAAAACTAGTTTTCTTCTGAATCTTTGGGAATCCTTCTGAATCCTTTGGTCACCCCTAACCATCAGCCTCAAAATTCTTCTAAGAGCCAGAGCTGAAGCTAAAGGCTGTGCATATTGTATACTACACAAGTATTCACATTGTAGTTCATATGCCTTCTTGGAGTTGTAGAGTACACCGTTTGCAACAATCATATATTGCAATCCTGCCAAGAGCTAGGAATCCAGTATTAGTAGCCATGGCTGGTTTGGGTCATACATAGTCTATCTAGCACATTTGTGATTGATTTTTTAAAGATGTATGAGAACAGAGACTCCCCCCGCCTAAAAAAACTGTATTGAGATATAATTCATATACTGTACAATCCACCTACTTAAAGTGTACAATTCAATCATTTTAGTATATACAGATAATGTGCAACAGTCAAGAAAATCAATTTTAGACCATGTTCATAATGTTATAAACACCATACGTATCTTTTAGCTATCACTAACCGCTCCTCACCCCACAAACCCACATCCCCACCAGCCCTATGCTATTACTAATCTACTTTCTGCCTCTATGGATTTACCTATTATGGGCATTTCATGTAAATGAATTATACAACATTGGGTCTTTTGTGATTGGCTTCTTTCACTCAGCATAATATTTGCAAGGTTCATCCATATGGTACAGCACTTTTATAGCTGAATCATATTTGATTGTATGGATATATCACATTTTGTTTATTCATTCATCAGTTAATTGATATTTAGGTTGTTCCACCTTTTGGGTTTTATGAATAATGCTGCTATAAATGTTCAAGTGTAAGTTTTTGTGTAAACATATGCTTTTATTTCTTTTGGGTATACCTAGGACTGGAATTGCAGTGTCAAGTGGTAATTCTAGGTTTAACATTTTGAGGAACTGTTTTCCAAAGTGGCTGTATTTTTTTACATTCCCAAGAACAATTTATAAGGGTTCAGATTTCTCCATATTTTTACTAACACTTGTGGTATTTCATTGTGGTTTAGATTTGTATTTTCCTAGTGAATGTTGAACATCTTTTCATATGCTTATAGGCCATTGGTATACAGTAGACATTTTGTTTATCAGAACTCAAGCAACAGGCAAAATCTCAAGCAACAGGCAAAAAATTGTTGTTCATTGCTTGAAAGTGCCAGTTACTTGAGTTCTGGTTAATGGATAGTCTACTTACATTTATCTGGCATCTCCCAATCCCAATGGGTGCTGCTTAACACAGAATCTACCGTAACTTCTTTAAAGAAATATGCATTCAAATTCTTTGCCTATTTTTCGTAGGGTGATGTGTCTTTTTATCATTTACTCATTAGAGTTTTTTTTTAATTCATTTTTATTGTTAGACTTAGTGGGGTGACATCTGTTAGCAAGGATTACATAGGTTTCAGGCATACAATTCTACAGTGCATTGTCAACTTGATGTATAATAAGTTCACCACCTAATGTGACTTCTCTTTCCATCACCTTATATTTAGCTTCCCCCTCCTCTCTCACCCCCTCCCCTTTCTCCCCTCCCTAACCCACTCGTCCCCAAATAAACATTAAACTATTGATTGTGTCTATGGGTTATTTGTTTGTTCATTTCTTTTTTCTTTGCTTTCAGTTTTATATTCCGCATATAAGTGAAGTCATACAATTCTTTGTTTTTTCTGTCTGGCTTATTTCACTAAGCATGATGATCTCCAGGTCCATCCATTTTGTTGCAAATGGCAATATTTCATCTTTTCTTACAGCTGAGTAATTTTCCATTGTGTATATGTACCACAATTTCTTTATCCAGTCATCTGTCTCAGGGCACTTTGGTTGATTCCATGTTTTGGCCATTGTGAACAGTGCTGCAATGAACATTAGGGTACATAAGTCTTTGCGGACAAAGGTTTTCAAGTTCTTTGGGTAGATCCCCAGAAGGGGGATTGCTGGGTCAAATGGTAACCCCATTCCCAATTTCCTGAGGAACCTCCACAACATTAGAGTTTTTATACAAGTATATTCTAGATGCAAGTCCCTTATCATATATATGAGATTTTCCTATTCTTTTAATTTTCTTCTCATTTTCTTTAGGGTGTCTTTTGGAGGATAAAAATCTTAATTTTGATGAAGTACAATTGTTCAGTTTTTGTTGTTATGTTGCTTGAGCTATTGGTTTTTGCTTTAAGTTTTTGGTATTCATTCCCCATGGATTATTTCAGCATGTTTGTAAAAAATCTATTGATTGCAAATATGAACATTTATTTCTGGATTTTCAGTTCTGTTCCATTAATTTATATGTGTATCTTATGATGCTAATGCCACATACCTTTTTGATCACTATAACTTTGAAATCAGGAGGTATGAGTCCTTCAATTTTCTTTTTTTAATTAAATTTATTGGGATGACATTGGTTAGCAAAATTACATAGGACCCAGGTGTACAGTTCTTTATATTCTACATGTTCCATTGTGTTCTCACCACCTACAGTCATTTCTTTTTCCATCACCATATATCTGAATCCATCTCCCCCCCACCCCATCTTCCCCATCCTCTTCCCTCCTTTCCCTCTGGTAAGTACTAAACTGTTGTGTATGTCCAAAAGTTATTTTTTTCTGTTTTGATTGTTTGCTTATTCTGTTCTTTGGATTCAACATATAAGTGAGAACATATGGTATTTGTTTTTCTCAACCTGACTTATTTCACTTAGCATGATATCTTCTAGTTCCATCCATGTTGTTGCAAAAGGTAAGATTTTATTCTTCCTTATGACTGAGTAATACTCCTAAATGTACCACGGCTTCGTTATCTCATCATTTATTGATGGTCATTTAGGCTGCTCCCATATCTTGGCTATTGAGAATAATGCTGCAGTAAACACAGGGGTACATATATTTTTTGAATTAATGTTTTGGATTTCTTTAAATAAATAACCAGGAGTGGAATTGCTGGATCCTAAGGTAGTTCCATTTTTAATTTTGGGGGGAACATCAATACTGTTTTCCATAGTGGTTGGATGAATCTATTTCTGTGAACAATGTCATTGATATTTTGATGGGAATTGCATTGAATCTATAGATAGGTTTGTGTAGTATGGACATTGAAATTATATTAATTCTTTCTATCCATGAGCATAGTATGTATTTCCATTTATTTGTGTCTTCTTTGACTTCTCTCTTCAATGTCTTATAATTTTTTGAGAACAGGTCTTTTACTTCCTTGGTTAAATTTATTCTAGTTATTTTTTTATTCAATTGTAAATGGGATTGTTTTCTTAATTTCTCCTTCTGTTAGTTTGTTATTGCTGCATAAGAATGTAACTGATTTCTGAATATTCATTTTGTATCCTGCTACTTTACTAAATTCATTTATTGATTCCAATAATTTTGGGCTTGAATCTTTGAAATTCTCTATATGCAGCATCTTGTCATCTTCAAATAATGATAGTTTTACTTCTTTTCCTATTTAAATGCCTTTTATTTGTTTTTCTTGTCTAATTGCTGTGGCTAGGAATTCCATTACTGAGTTGAATAAGAGTGGTGACAGTGGACATCCTTGTCATGTTCATGATCTTAAGGAAAATGTTTTTAGCTTTCTCAATTAAGTATGGTGTTCACTGTTGGTTTATCATATATAGCCTGTATTAAATTGAGATATCTTCCTTCTATTCCTCCCTTTGCTGAGCATTTTTTTAAATCATAAATTGTTGCAGAATTTTGTCAAATGCTTTTTCTGCATCTATTGAAATAACCAAATAATTTTTGTTTTTTATTTTTTTATGTGGTGTATCACGTTAATTGATTTGTTTATATTGAACCAACCTTGCATCTCAGGAATGAACCCCACCTGATCGTGATGTGTGATTTTTTTAGGGTATAGGTGAATTCAATTTGCTAATATTTTCTTAAGAATTTTCTTAAGAATGATATTGGTGTATAGTTTTTTGTTTGTTTGGTTGGTTTTTTTTGGTAGTGTCTTTATCTTGTTTTGGAAGCAGGGTAATGGTAGCCTTATAAAATGAGTTTGGGAGTCTGTCCTTTTCCTGTATTTTTTGAAATAGTTTCAGAAGTATAAGTGTTAATTCTTTTTTGAATGTTTGGTGAAATTTGCCTGTGAAGCCATCTGGTCCAGGACTTTTGTTTGTTTGGATCTTGTTGATTACTGATTCAATTTCTTTGTTAGTAATTGGTGTATTAAATTTTCTGTTTCTTCTTGATCTTACTTTTGAAGTTTGTATGTTTCTAACAATCTACCCATTTCTTCTAAATTGCCAAATTTTTTGACATAGTTGTTCACAGTATTGTCTTATAATTTTCTGTATTTCTGTGGTGATTGTTTTCACTTCTCCTCTTTCATTTCTGATATTATTTATTTGGATCCTCTATCTTTTTTTTGTTGAGGAGTCAGGTTAAGGGTTTGACAATTTTGTTTCTTTTCAAAAAATCAGCTCTTGGTTTCATTAATCTTTTTTTAAATTATTTTCATTGATAGACTTTTTGGGGTGACATCTGTTAGCAAGAATTACACAGGTTTCAGGCATAAAATTGTACAGTGCATTGTCAACTTGTTGTATAATAAGTTCACCACCTAATGTGATTAATCTTTTGTATTGTCTCCTTAGACTCAATTTCATTTATTTCTGCTCTGATTTTTATTCTTTCCTTCTTTGTGCTGATTTTAGGCTTTGTTTGCTGTTTTTCTTCCAGTTTCCTTAGATGCAAAGTTAAACTGTTTACTTGAGATTTTTCTTGTTTCTTTAGGTAGACCTGCATTGTTATGAGTTTCCCTCTCAGGAACGCTTTTGCTGGGTCCCATAAATTTTTAGTAATTGTAGTAGTTTTCATTCTCATTTGTCTCAAGGTACCTTCTGATTTCTTCTTTAATCTCATTGTCGACCCATCCATTGTTTAGTTGCATAAAATTTTACCTCCATGTGTTTGTGTGTTTTTCAGTTTTTTCCGTGTAGTCCATTTCTAGTTTTATATTGTTGTGATCGGAGAGAGTACTTGATATAATTTCAATTCTTTAAAATTTATTGAGGCTTGTTTTGTGGCCTAACATGTGGTCTATCTTGAAAAATGTTCCATGTGCTTTTGAAAAGAATGTATAGTCTGCTGCTTTGGTATGTAATGCTCTGAAAATAACAATTAAATCCATCTGCTCTAGTGTGTCATTTAAGGCCATTATACCTGTGTCGATTTTCTGTCTGGAAGATCCGTCCATTGGTGTGAGTGGGGTTTTAAAGTCCCCTACTATGATTGTGTTGCTGTTGATGTCTACCTTTATGTCAGTCAATATTTGCTTTATGTATTTAGGTGCACCAATGTTGGTTACATAAATGTTTACAAGAGCAATGTCCTCTTGTTGGACTGATCCCTTTATAATTATGTAATGTCGTTTTTTGTCTCTTGTTATAGTCTTTGTTTTAAAGTTTATTTTGTCTGATATAAGTATTGTTCCCCAGCATTCTTTTTCATTTCTATTTACATGAAATATCCTTTTTCATTGCTTTACTTTCAGTCTATATATTTAATCCATTTACATTTAAAGCGATTGCTGATAAGTACATAGTATTGCCATGTTATTATTCATGTTTTTGTTTGTTTGTTTGCTTATTTTCTCCTTTCTCCTGTTTAAAGAAGTCCCTTTAGCATTTCTTTTAACATTGGCCTCATAGTTGTTAATACCTTTAGCTTCTTTTTAATCTGGGAAGTTCTTTATCTTTCCTTTAATTTTAAATTATGGCCTTGCTGGATAGAGTAGTCTTGGTTGTAGGCCCTTGTTTTTCATTACCTAGAGTATTTTCTGCTATTCTCTCTGGCCTGCAAGGTTTCTATTGAGAAATATGCTGACAGTCTTATGGCAGCTCCCTTGTAGGTAAGCTGTTGTCTTTCTCTTGCTGTTTTTAGGATTCTGTCTTTGTCTTTAACCTTTGTCATTTTAATTATGATGTGTCTTGGTGTGGGCCTGTTTGAGTTTGTCTTGATTAGGGTTCTTTTCTTCTTGGGTTTATGTGTTTATTCCCTTTGTCAGGTTAGGGAAGTTTTCAGTCATTATTTTTTTAAACAGGTTCTCGATCCTTTGCTCCCTCTGTTCTCCTTCTGTTACCCTTATGATTCAAATGTTGTTATGCTTGATGTTGTCCCAGAGGTCTTTCAGGCTTTATTCATTCTTTTAAATTCTTTTTTCTCTTGGCTCTTCCATTTGGGTATTTTCTGCTATCTTGTCTTCTAGATCATTGATTCAATTTTCTGCTTCATGTAACCTGTTATTGATTCCTTCTAGTGTAGTCTTCATTTCAGTTATTGTATTCTTCATTTCTGATTGTTTATTTTTTTTCTTTTGATGTTTTTCTTTGTGGTATCTCTGTTGAAGTTTTCAGTAAATTCCTTAAGCATTCTTATAATCTTCTTTCTAAACTCTTGCTCTGGTAGGGTGATTGTCTTCATTTTATTTAACTCTATTTCTTATGGTTTCTTTTGTTCCATTATTTAGGATGTGTTTTTGTTTGTTTGTTTGTTTGTTTTCTTATTCTGGTGTCTTCTCTATGTTTTCTTCTATTTGGTAGGTACATCTTTTATGTCTCTTAGTCTTTTGTTGGTGGTCGTATGTAGGATGTGTCCTGTGTTTTCCAATGTTGCAATCTCTTTGATCTCCTATGTGTGTAATCTAGGATTGTCCCTTGAGTGTGTTATGTGTGTTCTTCAGTTGTAGTTGAGTGGTATGCTCCTCACAGCACACCATTAACTGTCTAAGGGGAGTGGCAGAGTGACACTGATATCTTCCAGGTCTGCCACAGACTGCCACTCTTGCTGAAGTTTACAAGAAAGTCTTTCCCTATTTGTAAGGTGAGGCTTTCCACTCATCCACCTAGAGTGCCTCTTGCTCTGTATTGACGGGGCAAGTCTCTAGTGGGCCTGTGTTCATTTTTTGAAAAAATACAAGAAACAGACACAAAAACGAATATACATCAAACAAACAAACAAACAAATTTCCTGAGATCCCTGGGGTCTGCCACTCGCTGCACACTGTTAGCTGCCCAGGGGGTGGGGGTCAATGGCAGAGCAGTACTGGAAGTCTTTCAGGCAATCTTAGACAGCCACTCCTGCAAAAGACCTATAGAACGTCTTGCCCCACTAGTATGGTGGAACTGATTGCCCAGCCTCCCAAAGTTCCTCTATATGGGTAAGGAAACACTTCAGGGTGCCTGTGCAATCTTTGAAAGAAAATAAGGGATGACCTCCAGGTCCATCCATTTTGTTGCAAATGGCAATATTTCATCTTTTCTTATAGCTGAGTAGTATTCCATTGTTTATATGTACCACAGCTTCTTTATCCAGTCTTCTGTCTCAGGGCATTTTGGTTGTTTCCATGTTTTGGCCACCGTGAACAGCGCTGCTATGAACATTAGGGTACATAAAGTCTTTGCAGACCTGCAGATCATCATGCTTAGTGAAATAAGCCAGACAAAAAAAACAAAGAACTCTATGACTTCACTCATATGCTGAATATAAAACTGAAAGCAACAAAGAGAAAAGAAATGAACAAAAGAAATGAACAAACAAACAAATAACCCATGGACACAATTAATAGTTTAATGTTATTAGGGGATGAGTGGGATAGGGAGGGGAGAAAGGGGAGGGACTGGGAGAGGAGGGAAGGGAAGCTAGATATAAGGTGATGGAAAGAGAAGTCACAATAGGTGGTGAAATTAGTATACAACGAGTTGACAATGCACTGTGGAATTGTATGCCTGAAACCTATGTAAATTTTGCTAACAGATGTAACCCCAAAAAGTCTATCAATAAAAATGAATTTAAAAAAAGAAAATAAGGGAAAGAAGTATTAACAATAACAATAAAATAAAGAAAATAATACAAATGTAAATGTAAGGATTAAAAAATAAAATAGAACTTAAATAATAAAAAATGTGTAGAAAAATTTAAGAAAAATAAGAAAATTTAAAAAATAAAATTAAACACAAGAAATACAAGTGAACTAAATCATGATAAAGAGTTAAAAATGAAAAAAGAAGAAAAATGGAAAAAAAGACAGAAAAGTAAAATTAAAAAGAAAAAAAAATGGTTTTGTGTAAGTCCCATGGTAGAAAATGAGAGAATAATTAAAAAAACAAAAAAAATGAACTTACAAAGAAAGAACAAAAACAAATGTTGTTTTTTTTTTCTTTTTCCCCTTTCTCTTGCTGTGGGTCCTGCCATCTGTTGCTTGTAGCACCCTTTTAGTTGCCCTGGAAGGGCAGAAGAATGGCACCAATTTCTCTCTGGTAATTCACAGACAGCTGCTCCTGCAAAAGTCTACAAGAATGTATTTCCCCACTAGTTGAGTGGGGCCAATTGCTCAGCCAATCAGAGGTGGATTCACAAATTTCCAGTGTGCCTAATCACACTTTGAAAGAAGAAGAAAACAAAAAATAAAAAAAGAAAAGAAGGAAAAAATAGCATGGTAATATTAATAAAAAATAAAAAATAAAATTAAATGTAAAAAACATAAAATAAAAATATTGATATATAAAACATAGAAATTAAGAAGAAGTAATGATGAAAGAACATTACAGAAAAGAAAGAAAAGAAGGGAAAAAAGAAAAAGGAATAATTAAATAGTTTTGGAGAGTCCAGTGGTTTTTCACTGGTATCTCACTCTTAGCTGTGAAGAGGGAGCAGCAGAGGGAGCAGCAGAGTAACACTGACCTCTTCTCTGTGAGTTGTGAACAGCCTTTCCTGCTTCAGTTTGAAAAAAAAAAGAAAATGAAAAAAAGACACTGGGATGTGGCTGATTGCTGTGCTGCCCTGGGTTCCCTATGGGCGAAATTCCAAGGCATCTGTATATTTGGGGTGGAGGAGGGAAGTTTTTTTTTGTTTTTTTTTTAGTCTTGTGGCTTTTTCTCTGTGGCTGGTCACTTGGCTTCACTGCAGCTGGTAGGGTGGGATTGGGCTTTGGCAGCCTAGAGCAACTTGGGGGATATAGTTTAACCTGTAATGGGTGTAGTTTTCAAGTGTGTAGTGATCATGTGGGAATTTTGTTATACCAGTGAGGTCTCAGAGCTGGTCTTTTTGCGGAGGGTTTAAGAAAGAAGAAAATGGCATCTTCTTGTGTGCCACACGTGTGGTGTGGTAGGCACTCAAACATGGGACTTTCTGTCCTCTACCCCAAAACTCCACAGTCAGTCCTTCCTGGTATGACTCTGGTGCCCTCACTGAATAACAGGTGAACATGACAAGTGGCCAAGCCCACAACCACATCCCACAGGAAAGCACTTGGACTTCCAGCCAACCTCAGTCCCACTAACATAGATAGGCAGAATTCCAGATCATTTTAATTGCCAAATGTAATGAGTTTCCCTCTGTCACACACATGGCTCCTGGGCTTGGTGGGGCAGGAGCAGCATGGACTCAGGACCCCTCCCTCTTCTGTGGGAGCCCCTGCATGCTAGGTTTTCCTCCAACAGCTTCCTCACTATTTGTAGGTTTGAGGACACCCCATTTCCCTACTGGTCTTGATTGGGTTTCCTTCTCTATATCCTCAGCTGTCGGGGTTCTGGTCAGTCAGTCCACCAATGTTTCCCAAGATTGACTGTTCCCCTTTCTATATGCAACCTTGATATGGTCCAGGAGGTTGTAGACACACTGTCCATCTAATCCACTATCTTCCTCACTCCTGTTTTTCTTTATCAAGATTGTTTTGGCTATTCTGGCTCCCTTGAGTTGTCATTCAAATTCAAGGATGAGTTTGTTATTTTATACAAAGAAGTCAGTTGGCATTTTGATAAGATTTGTGCTGAATCAGTAGATCACTTTGGGAAGTATTGTCATCTTAACAATATTAAGATTTCTGATCCATTACCATCAGATATTTTTTCCATTCCAGTTCAAGTGTTGTTTCATTTGTATCAACAATGTTCTGTAATTTTCAATGTATATATCTTGTACTTCTTTTGAGTGGATTTTTGAAGTTTGGAAAGACAGAGATAGGAAGAATATAGAATTTTATTAAGACAACACAAAACATGATGAGATGAGTTAATTATTCTGTGAAGACATAGCTGGTCTCTTGGATAAATTATGAACATTTTCAGCTACATCCTGCCTCTGTGACCCTGGGAAGATGACTCACTCCCTTTGAGTTCCAGTCTCTTTATTTTTAAAATTAAGATAATATTACCACATAGAGTTGTTAAGAAATTTAGATTTGAAAATACATCTAAAATACCTAGTGGATTGCTGGCCCATAACAAGGTAACAAAAATACTGATTTCCTTTTCTCTTTCCATTCTTATTCATTACACTAGAAGTTATTATGTAAAAATTATTCTCAACAAGTCAAGATCAAAAACTTTAATTTCTCTCTGAAATTTTCTGAGCAACTAAGGCACTTACATGCAGTTTCTCTTACATGGCACACACACACACACACACATACACACACACACACACATAATTTCAGCTTTGCAAACCTGGCCCCCAAAATTCCCTGGGATAAAATATTAATATAAAAATCAATTTCTATACATTATCAATTAACAATTTTAAAATGGAATTAAGAAAATAATTCCATTTATAATAGCATCAAAAAAATAAAATATTTAAGACTACATATAACAAAGGAAGTTCAACACTTTTCAACTGAAAACTGCAGCACATTGTTGAGACACTTTAAAGAAGATTTAAAAATGGATAAAGAAGAAACACAAACACAATGAAATATGACTCACCCATTAAAAAGGTGAAATCCTGCCATTTGTGACAACATGAATGGATCTTGAGGGTATTACGCTAAGTAAAATGAACCAGATGGAAAAAGACAAAATACTGTATAATTTCACTCATGTGGGATATAGAAACAAAAACAAGAAACAAACAAAACAAAATAAGAACAGACTTATAGAGGCAGTCAACAGGTTGGTGGTTACCAAAGGGGAAGTGAGGTGGAGAGAGGGCAAAATGGGTAAGGGGAATCAGTTGTATGGTGATGGTTGGAAACTAGACTTTTGATAGTAAGCATGCTGTAGTACATACAGATGTTGATTTATATTGTTGCACAACTGAAACATATAATGGTATAAATCAATGTTACCTTATAAAAACAAATTTATAAAAAGATTTAAATAATAGATGGATCAGAAGACTTAATATTAAGTTGGCAATACTCCCCAAAGTGATGTCTAGACTCAATACAACCCCTATCAGAATACGAAATTGTTTCTTTGTAAAAATTGACAAGGTGGTACTAAAGTTCATATGGAAACTCAAGCTACCCAGAATAGTGAAAATAATCTTGAAAAGGAAGAATAAAGTTGGAAGACTCATATATAGTTATTTCAAAATTTACTGCAAAGCAATAATAATTAAGACAGTGTAGTACAGGCATAAAAATAGATATAAAAAATAAGTGGAATAAAATTTAAACACTAAAAGTAAAACCTCACATTTATTAATACACTCAATTGATTTTTTTACAAGGATGCCACCAAAGCAATTCAATGGGAGAAGTTATCTTTTCAACAAATGATACTGGGATAACTAGATAATTACATATGAAAGAATAAAAGTGAAAACAAATAATCTAATTAAAAAATGAGCAGAAAACCTGAACAAACACTTCTCCCAAGAAGACATACAAGCAACCAACAGATATGTGAAAGAGCTATCTGGGAAATGCAAATCATTAGAATTTTATTAAAACACCTGTTATATTGGCTATCATCAATAAGACAAATAATAACAAGTGTTGGAAAGGCTATGGAGAAAAAGGAAAACTCATACACTGCTGGTGGGAATGTAATTGGTACAGCTGCTATGGAAAATGATATGGAGGTCCCTCAAAGAATTATCATATGACCCAGCAATCCCTCTTGTAGTTATCTACCCAAAAAATCTCAAAACATTTGTCCATAAATATATATGTATCCTGATGTTCATTGCAGCATTGTTCATGGTGGCCAACACATGGAAACAACCAAAACGGCCTTCAATAGATAATTGGTTAAAGAAAATGTGGTACAGAAAAAAAAAATGGCAACATGAGAAGCCCTCCTGGAAAACCTTTCTGAAGGGTACAACAATTAGAACAACTATAATTCAATGAGGAATTCCGTGCACCATGCACAAACACAGCAAAGAGACCCACGCATCATGCCAAATTATCTGCACAAAGGGGCAAACTGGGGAAGGAGATAGGGGGAGTGAAGACAGGGGCCACACATGGGTCCCTGCTTGGAACTCTGTGGCTGGGGTAAGGAGGAGGAAGATGGCAGTGGGTGAGCATTTTGGACCTCATTTGGTCCATGAGTTAGAGAGAAAGAGGCCCAATGGCTGGGGTTGTGAGACACTGCAACCACAACTGGCCCTTGCTTTGACTCAAGGGGGTACAGGCATTGGTGCCACAAGACATAGCAGCCCAACTTCACTCTGATTCAGCGAGAAGGGCAAGTGATGGGGGCAATCAGGAGCTCAATCCTGCTCTGGCCTGGAAAGAAGGAGAGAGGGTGGTGTGGACACGCTTATCTGCCCACAACCAGTCCAGTCTGAGAGACCAGCATGTAGGACAGATGATCCCAAGGTTCAGGGCAGAGACCTTGGGGCAACCCAAGAACAGAAAGGCACAAGCTCCATGGCCCACACCTGCAGCAACAGGCAGGAAACAAAGGCATGAATCCTGGAAACCCCCATTCAGATCCCTTACCTTCTCCCAGTATTAGCAGTGAACTCTGAAGAAACTGCAGCTGTGAGTGTCAGGTTAGGAGCAGAATATCTACAAACACCGAGGCTACCAGAATAAGGAAAGAAAGGAATATAGCTCAATGGAAACGGAAGGCAAACAACCTATCAGAGACAGAACTCAAAACAATGGTTATGAGAATGATTAGACAAATTAGTGATAATTTCAGGTGAGAGATAACAAACATAAAGAAAGACATAGGGATCATTAAGAAAAAGATCAGACAGAGATAAAGATTGTAATAACTAAAATGAAGAATGGAAAAAAAGAAGTCACCAGACCAGATGAAGCAGAGGTGTGAATCAGTGATTTGCAGATAAAGGTAGAAAACATCCAATCAGAACAAGAACAAGAAAAAAGGATCCAAAAAATGAGGATAGTTTAAGATTCCTCTGGGACAATATTAAGCATAACAACATTCACATCATAGGAGTATCATAATGGGAAGAGAAACAGCAAGGGATCAAGAACTTATTTGAAGAAATAATGACTAAAAATTTTCCTAACCTGGTGAAGGAAATAGACATACAAGTTCAGGAAACATAAAGCGTCCCAAACAAGATGAACCCAAACAGGCCCACACCAAGACAAATCATAATTAAAATGGCAAAAATTAAAGACAATGAGATAAAATTAAAAGCAGGAAGAGAAAGGCAAGTACTAATTTATAAGGGAGCACTCATATGACTGTCAGTGGATTTCTCAATAGAAACTTTGTAGGCCAGAAGGGACTGGCAGAAAATATGTAACATGATGAAAACCAAAGATCTACAACCAAGATTAATTTATCCAGCAAGGCTATCATTAAAAATTGAGGGACAGATAAAGAGCTTCCCAGTCAAGAAAAAGCTAAAGGAGTTCATCAACACCAAACCAATACTACAAAGAATGTTAGAGGGACTTCTTTAAGATGGGAAAAAAACAAAAAGCAAAAATTATGAATAATTAAATGCAATAGCTACATGTCTATCAACAGTTATGAGTGGAGTGTCAAACAGCAAGGCAGATAGATGCAAGTTAACTTCACTTATAGGTGAAATCCAAATAAGAAACAGGAACAGATTCCTAAATATAGAAAACATTTGGCTTGTTGCTAGATAGGAAGAGGGTTAGGGGAGGGGTGAAATAAGGGGAAAGGATTAGGACGTTCAGTTTACTGGTTACAAAGTAATATTAATGGGAATATAGTCAATAATGTTGCAATAACCATGTGTAAAATCAGATGGGTACTAGATTTGTTAGAGTGATGGGAGAGGGCTAGAGGGATGAGTGAAAGTGGGGAAAAATCAAGAAGTACAAATTCATAGTCACAAAATAGTCACAGGGATGTAAAGTGTAGCATAGAACACATATATATAGTCAGTAACATTGTAATAGCTAGATATAGTGTCAGAGGGGAACCAGATATATCAGAATGAGGATTTTTGCAAGTTATATGAGTGGTTCACCACTACACTGTACACCTGAAAACAATGTAATATTGTATGTCAAATGTCATTGAAAAAAAAAAATAATAGTAAAATTTTTAAAAATCTACAAAAAAAGGATATGGTACATATACACAGTGAAATGCTGCTCAGACATAAGAAAAGATAAAGTATTGCCATTTGTAACAACATAGATGTATTTTGAGATAATCATGCTAAGCAAAATAAGTCAGACAGAAAAAGTCAAGAAGCAAAAAAAAAAAAAAAAAAAAAAAAAAAAAAAAAAAAAAAAAAAAAAAAAAAAAAAAAAAAAAAAAAAAAAAAAAAAAAAAAAAAAAAAAAAAAAAAAAAAAAAAAAAAAAAAAAAAAAAAAAAAAAAAAAAAAAAAAAAAAAAAAAAAAAAAAAAAAAAAAAAAAAAAAAAAAAAAAAAAAAAAAAAAAAAAAA